>CADEHL010001067.1:211795-252123 GCA_902827135.1 Harpagifer antarcticus
TTGATTATTTAAACTCTGAATGGACAAGGTTATGCCTCATAAGCTTTTATACAGACAGCATAAAACGTATGTCGCAGAGTTATCTTAAATGTGTCCAGCAGTAGAAACACATCACAATGTCAGACAGCTTTTACTGGAGCTTAGACACAAGAGATCAAAGGACAACTGCACCAGGGGTATTTTAAGATGCTGCCAGTCATCCCCTGTTGAACCCAATTACCCGATCAAATATAGGACTTATAGCAGCAAATACACGCTGAGAAATAACAACATATATATATATATAGTAATGGTAAACCAAGTGGACGCCATACCAAGGTAAGATGAAATTCCTGACTGTAAGGAAGTTTCCCTTGTCATCCACTAGGGTCTCAAACTGATAGTCCAACTTTTTGTCCTAAACAAAGCAATAGAAATGTGTCACAAAGTCGGACAATGAGAGAGAATTACACAGGAGATTAGGAAGGTGAGACGTTAGTGCATTGTAATAGGCCTTTAAATGTATGAAAAAGCCGCCCCTCCTCCCTCACTTGCCACAACACGGAGGAACTGGCTGAAGGTTGGCGACAGCTGCCCAACAGAGAGCTTCAGCTATTTGACATGTAAGCTAATGCCACAGCCTGATTGGTTGACTCTGTTTAGCAAACGGTAGGGCAATGCCTTCTGAGGGCTGCAGGTTAAATATAGGATGGCATACTAAGTACCTTTTTTAGCACTCGATTGCCCTTTCTTTTAATAAATAAATAAATACTTAGACAAATAGATGCAAGTTGAGGTAAAAGAACAAAATAGCCCCGACAGGTGTTGAGATTTCAAAGACGAAAAAGGCCGGGCTGTTGCTGACATTTCAAGATACATCCAAAGGCACGCCTGGGGAGATGTTGCTTGCAGATCTTGCTTAGTTATTCCTTATATGTGCAGCTCCTTATCAACTGTCCTCCTGGATCCATGGCAGCAGAGGATGGAAATGATGGAAGTCCAAAGCGATGGAAAAGCCATGCAAGGTGAGGAAGAACTAAATAGATATTTGTGCTTTTTTAAAATCCATTTCTCTTTGCTTACCAGTTAAATCAAAGTTAAAAGTTCTCCTAAGCCGCCAAAGCCTCCCCAGCTTCCCTCCAGAGAAAAGCTGTGAGAAAGCACACAGCTGCGATTTCTACCCAGGTTATCATGTGGTCCACACAGCCAATCACAGGCCGGCGCTCTCACATTTCAAAATCTAAATATACCTAAGTGATCATTTCAGAAAAGAGCACCTGTTGAGGCTAATGCATCAGCGGTACAGTTATGAGGGAAGGCAGAGGGATCGTTGGGCGTTGGGATCTCAAGAAAACAAGCGTAACACCCAAATACAACAAATCCTGACGGTGACGGATGTGTTGGCGAGCGGGAGAGTTTTTTTGTGAAAGGATTGGAAGTAGGGCTGACCCATAAGGACATAAGCAATAGACTTTGAGGATCTGAAGGCCCTGAGAGCCAGATCTGATGAGGTCATCTGTTAGCTGACCCTGAGCCGCTGGCAAGGTCTGCATGAGAATCAGATCAACATCAAACTGAGGAGAGTTGAGGCCGAATCTAAGAAACAAGTAGATGCCCCGATACATGAGACGGAAATGAATCAATACTAGTATTTTAAGTGTAGCTGTATCTCTAGAAAGTGAAGAAAATAATAATAAAGTCAGATAAATGACCATCCTTGGATTATGAGTGAATAGCGGGCAACTCTTGACTTGCAGTGGGAAGCAGATTGAGGACATCTGTCAGTTTTTAGCTTAACCCACGACCCCAAAATAAATCGCTACTAGTACTTTAGGTGTAACTGTATCTCTAGATGTATAAGAAGAGATAATAGTCTGATCAATTACCAATATTTCTTTGATTATGAACGAATAACGAGTAACTATGAGAAATTCTTGACTTGCAGTGGAAACTCTGATTGAGGACATCTGACAGTTTTTAGTTTAACCCATACATATTAGACACAAATCAATCGCTACTAGTACTTTAGGTGTAACTGGATCTCTAGATGTATAAGAAGAGATAATAGTCTGATCAATTACCAATGTTCCTTTGATTATGAGTGAATAACGAGTTATTATGAGCAATGTTGAAAGTTGTTAGCTTCATAATGATGTTAACAATACATGTACCTTTGTCCCTGTATATTTACAATACTTTGAAACAATATAGCTCTAGGTGCAGCCCTATATAAATATATTTAGTTCAGGTCAAGTGACTGATCCCTGGGTAAGAAATATACATTTTCAAAGCAGCAGACTGCGACTCACTCGATCCGAGTGCATAAATATAATCTGACGTATAAAAAGACATCACACACTATTTCTAGATAGAGACGTTTACCATAGAATTGAGGTCAAGTAGCAGCTATGGTTTAGTGTAACAGCAAATCATGAATTAAGAGGGTTAAGGATGACACAAGGCGTAACACAAAGAATACAACATGTACCAAACAGTATATTTACTTCTCCTCTCCTCAGATGATGTGCCTCTATCTCTCCGCTATTTCAAATCTGCTTCACAGGCGCTGAGATGGAAAGCAGCAGCTGTGTGTGTGTGTGTGTGTATGTGTGTGTGTGTGTGTGTGTGTCTGTGTGATCCACAGTTGCGTGGTCCTCAGTAGCAACATCACCACAACTTTTATTTCATCTAACCTGCAAGATTGAAGAAGTAGTCATGTTACAAAGGGTGACATATCTCAAGGCATAGACATATAAACCCAAATCTATTTCAAACTTGATTGAGGGAAAGTATATTTCAAGCTATTAAAGACGCCCTATGATGTTTTCACTGGGGTTTCCCTCTCCTGTAGTTTGTTCTATGTTTTAGTGGATTTAAATGGTCTGCAAAGGCTAAAATCATCAGCAGGAGAGGACTCTTTAAAGAAGAGACACTATATACTGATATACACCTGAACATCAGCAGGAGAGGACTCTTTAAAGTAGAGACACTACATACTGATATACACCTGAACATCAGCAGGAGAGGACTCTTTAAAGTAGAGACACTACATACTGATATACACCTGAACATCAGCAGGAGAGGACTCTTTAAAGTAGAGACACTACATACTGATATACACCTGAACATCAGCAGGAGAGGACTCTTTAAAGTAGAGACACTACATACTGATATACACCTGAACATCAGCAGGAGAGGACTCTTTAAAGTAGAGACACTACATACTGATATACACCTGAACATCAGCAGGAGAGGACTCTTTAAAGTAGAGACGCTACATACTGATATACACCTGCACATCAGCAGGAGAGGACTCTTTAAAGTAGAGACGCTACATACTGATATACAACTGAACATCAGCAGGAGAGGACTCTTTAAAGTAGAGACGCTACATACTGACATACACCTGAACATCAGCAGGAGAGGACTCTTTAAAGTCGAGACACTATATACTGATATACACCTGAACATCAGCAGGAGAGGACTCTTTAAAGTAGAGACACTACATACTGATATACACCTGAACATCAGCAGGAGAGGACTCTTTAAAGTAGAGACGCTACATACTGATATACACCTGCACATCAGCAGGAGAGGACTCTTTAAAGTAGAGACGCTACATACTGATATACAACTGAACATCAGCAGGAGAGGACTCTTTAAAGTAGAGACACTACATACACCTGAACATCAGCAGGAGAGGACTCTTTAAAGTCGAGACACTATATACTGATATACACCTGAACATCAGCAGGAGAGAACTCTTTAAAGTAGAGACACTACATACACCTGAACATCAGCAGGAGAGGACTCTTTAAAGTCGAGACACTATATACTGATATACACCTGAACATCAGCAGGAGAGGACTCTTTAAAGTAGAGACACTACATACTGATATACACCTTAACATCAGCAGGAGAGGACTCTTTAAAGTAGAGACACTACATATACCTGAACATCAGCAGGAGAGGACTCTTTAAAGTAGAGACACTACATACACCTGAACATCAGCAGGAGAGGACTTTTTAAAGTAGAGATACTACATACTGATATACACCTGAACATCAGCAGAAGAGGACTCTTTAAAGTAGAGACACTACATACTGATATACACCTGAACATCAGCAGGAGAGGACTCTTTAAAGTAGAGACACTACATACTGATATACACCTGAACATCAGCAGGAGAGGACTCTTTAAAGTAGAGACACTACATACTGATATACACCTGAACATCAGCAGGAGAGGACTCTTTAAAGTAGAGACGCTACATACTGATATACACCTGAACATCAGCAGGAGAGGACTCTTTAAAGTAGAGACACTACATACTGATATACACCTGAACATCAGCAGGAGAGGACTCTTTAAAGTAGAGACATTACATACTGATATACACCTGAACATCAGCAGGAGAGGACTCTTTAAAGTATAGACACTACATACTGATATACACCTGAACATCAGCAGGAGAGGACTCTTTAAAGTAGAGACACTACATACTGATACACACCTGAACATCAGCAGGAGAGGACTCTTTAAAGTAGAGACGCTACATACTGATATACACCTGAACATCAGCAGGAGAGGACTCTTTAAAGTAGAGACACTACATACTGATACACACCTGAACATCAGCAGGAGAGCACTCTTTAAAGTAGAGACACTACATACTGATATACACCTGAACATCAGCAGGAGAGGACTCTTTAAAGTAGAGACACTACATACTGATACACACCTGAACATCAGCAGGAGAGGACTCTTTAAAGTAGAGACGCTACATACTGATATACACCTGCACATCAGCAGGAGAGGACTCTTTAAAGTAGAGACGCTACATACTGATATACAACTGAACATCAGCAGGAGAGGACTCTTTAAAGTAGAGACACTACATACACCTGAACATCAGCAGGAGAGGACTCTTTAAAGTCGAGACACTATATACTGATATACACCTGAACATCAGCAGGAGACAACTCTTTAAAGTAGAGACACTACATACACCTGAACATCAGCAGGAGAGGACTCTTTAAAGTCGAGACACTATATACTGATATACACCTGAACATCAGCAGGAGAGGACTCTTTAAAGTAGAGACACTACATACTGATATACACCTGAACATCAGCAGGAGAGGACTCTTTAAAGTAGAGACGCTACATACTGATATACACCTGCACATCAGCAGGAGAGGACTCTTTAAAGTAGAGACGCTACATACTGATATACAACTGAACATCAGCAGGAGAAGACTCTTTAAAGTAGAGACACTACATACACCTGAACATCAGCAGGAGAGGACTCTTTAAAGTCGAGACACTATATACTGATATACACCTGAACATCAGCAGGAGAGAACTCTTTAAAGTAGAGACACTACATACACCTGAACATCAGCAGGAGAGGACTCTTTAAAGTCGAGACACTATATACTGATATACACCTGAACATCAGCAGGAGAGGACTCTTTAAAGTAGAGACACTACATACTGATATACACCTTAACATCAGCAGGAGAGGACTCTTTAAAGTAGAGACACTACATATAACTGAACATCAGCAGGAGAGGACTCTTTAAAGTAGAGACACTACATACACCTGAACATCAGCAGGAGAGGACTTTTTAAAGTAGAGATACTACATACTGATATACACCTGAACATCAGCAGAAGAGGACTCTTTAAAGTAGAGACACTACATACTGATATACACCTGAACATCAGCAGGAGAGGACTCTTTAAAGTAGAGACACTACATACTGATATACACCTGAACATCAGCAGGAGAGGACTCTTTAAAGTAGAGACACTACATACTGATACACACCTGAACATCAGCAGGAGAGGACTCTTTAAAGTAGATACACTACATACTGATATACACCTGAACATCAGCAGGAGAGGACTCTTTAAAGTAGAGACACTACATACTGATATACACCTGAACATCAGCAGGAGAGGACTCTTTAAAGTAGAGACACTACATACTGATATACACCTGAACATCAGCAGGAGAGGACTCTTTAAAGTAGAGACACTACATACTTATATACACCTGAACATCAGCAGGAGAGCACTCTTTAAAGTAGAGACACTACATACTGATATACACCTGAACATCAGCAGGAGAGGACTCTTTAAAGTAGAGACACTACATACTGATATACACCTGAACATCAGCAGGAGAGGACTCTTTAAAGTAGAGACACTACATACTGATATACACTTGAACATCAGCAGGAGAGGACTCTTTAAAGTAGAGACACTACATACTGATATACACCTGAACATCAGCAGGAGAGGACTCTTTAAAGTAGAGACTCTACACACTGATATACACCTGAACATCAGCAGGAGAGGACTCTTTAAAGTAGAGACACTACATACTGATATACAACTGAACATCAGCCAACTTTGGATCGCATTGAAAGATCAGGCCGGGTATCACACACTTTTGATCATTCTAGAAGGCAAAATAATGACTACCTTAAGCCAAGGACATCCAGAGCGGGTGGGGGGGTTTGGGGGTCATGATGCTTAGTCACTGGAACAAATGACTGATGATCAGAGAGACCAGGACACAACAGCTGCAGGATGGACAACATAAACACTGCCAATAGTCAATCTAAGCCCACCAACACACACACACCAAAACAATGACTTATAGTGAGGTAAGAGGCCTAAAGTGACCCATCCGTCAGACTGGAGTGACTTAGCAAGGACAGGTCAGGTTGTTGTTTTACATTTCCAGATTAATCTGCGCTGACCTTTCTAGCTCTATAAGAAGACAGTGATGTCCTCTTGGGTCAATAAAGAGCTGGAATGATTGAGATTTTGGGATCTAGATAGACTTGTTGACTCTTCTGTACGATAACGCTCCCGTTGTTTAAACATAAATAAGACCTGTGTAAAGAAAATTACAAATTGCTTAACTCTTAGATTACATCTCTGGGGTTATCATCACCATCACTGACTAAACTGAGGACACATGGCCTCTTAAATCTACAGAAATGCAATTTATAATTATTCAAGTATGTTAACTGGGTATTATAAGGGTTTGACTTACCTGATATAATACTTGAAATGTTTTCTCAAACTCAGATATATCACAATTTGTACATAACACATTTTGACTGAAAGCAATTCACAACAAACTCCGGTCTGATGATGTTAAATTCAATATGTGTGCGCTTTCAGATCAATTACACTTCGTTCAAATAGTGTATATACATCAGTGAATGCATAGCCAATATTAAAATGGTGGGGAAAAGAACAGAACACATACAATTCTAGCACAAGCTCCAAATTGACAGCGATTTAATTATTAGCATCTTGACATATTTCTTGATATGTTGTTTTTGTCATGTGTTAAAGAGTTCGTGTTCATTCAATGTGTACCTCCACCGTTGTGAAAAAGTTCCGCTGTGAAGGTGTTTGGTCCTTGAAGCTAAATATGTAAATGTTATAGAGAAAATGTGCCAATAAACGACTCATTTGATTCATATTAAAGCCAAACATTGATTTATGCTCCCAGTGAAACCGGCTGCTCAAGGTTTAAAAGGTATTTCAAGAATCAAGCTATTAAAAAACGCACTTCCTGTCTTTTTTTCAGACTGATATGAGTACGCAGGAAAGGGACTATATTTAAAGCAATGAATGAGTCAGCTGTTGACGAAGAGGATGATCACAAGACGCATGTGTGTCATGTTGCTATGAGGAAGCTTTTATTCAGCCCTACCTTTCCTCCTAAACGTGTCATCAGGACACGTTTAGGAGGAAAGGTAGGGCTGAATAAAAGCTTCCTCATAGCAACAGATCTGAGGAGTCAGGAATCTCCTGATGAGGAAGCAGACACACCCAAACAATAAGTGAAATATGTTGCTTTGTTTTAGTGCTCATTCATGTTTACTTACGCAGGCAGTGCTTTGGTTTCGGCCCAATTCCAAAGTTGTGTGTAAATAGTATACAGCGGCAGGTTTTGAACACACTCCCACTCTCGGGCACTATCAGGAAGTGTAGTGACCATGGTTTCATAAGTACAATAAAACTACAAAGATCTTTCGTGGCGTTTTAGTTGTTGTTATTAAATCTGATGTTTATAAGCTGCTTGGTTTTTGCAAAAGTCCCTGTGAATACACACAACTTTACAATCACACATTGACCGTTTTCTAGACTAGACCTGGGTATATAATCCTATGACGATATTAAATGTCTTTCAGTTTGCTAATAAAAGTAGCCTACTATTCGTAAACAGCGTGTTTCATGACATCCGGAGATACAGGGTCCAACGATTTAATGAGGTCCGACTGAAGCACTCTTTTGTGCACCGGTCAATCCTCAAATTAGGAGTTAAATCCCAGGTCAAATGTACGCTAGAGCAGTGGTTCTCAACTGGTGGGTCGCGCCCCAAAAGTGCATCGCGGACCCGTTTCGAGTGGGTCGCAGATGTGTGAGTTTTCTTCTTTGGAAAAAAGTCTAACTTTTATTTTTGAAGGGCCGATTTTCTAACGCTGTGCATGCAGTCGGCGTTGGACTGGAAGTACCGGAGACCATAAACGGTTTTGTAAAAAAAGTGATCATCTTCTCAATAAAACATCTTTGCTTTTTTCGAGTCTTCTGGCCAATCAGAATCAAGATTGTTGCCGGAAGTCCCCACGGAGAATAACTTTGCGGGTACAACCACAACCCATGGGTACAACTTCAGATAAAAATAAACACATAATGAAATATGACCCCCGGTTTGATGATTGACAGGTCACAGAACAATGAGAGCTATCTACCCTTACCCACAATTTAAAGTGTGCCAAAATGCGTAGTTTATATGTGAGTATTTCTGATACCCAGACCCCCTGCTGGGGTTGGGTTTGCAGCATGTCACATTTTTCATGTGTGGTGAATTTGGAGGATTGGCTCCAAGTCTGCCTTTTTATTGATACAAGTGGGCCTTTTTATGTTACAGTCCAGCTTTGATTCTAGAAACTTGATGACCATCATCTCATTAAACGATTTCTTGTTGAATATTGACAAAGGAATAAAAGTGGGTCCCGAGGCCTGACCAGTCGAGAACCACTGCGCTAGAGGGTATTGAACACGTTGTCTTTTGGGGGATTGTATTGTTATGTCAAATGTTCTAGTATCACTTCTTTATATTTGATGTTACGAGTGGAGCTGCTGTGATACAAGAACAATGTCAGACTTTATCTGACAATAAAGTATTATCGTATGGTATATACAAACTCACTGTTGTTAGAGGGTTTAATAATAACCCACTCCCACTCTGCACTAGTTGGTTCGGAACGGTACTTAATGTGAAAACACCCATGTGAACATGCAAACTAACTGGAAGGTGGCAGGGGGTCCATTTGGAATTGGGCCTCATCTTAACCACTCACTGTGTGCTGCTCACATCGGCTCTCTCCTCTCTCCTGCTGCTCATCCTGCTCCCTGAACAGCACCAGCGACCATGAGCTCATGTGACACATTCTGCCCCCTAAAGCAGTGGTTCCCAACCTGGGGGGCGCAGGGGGGGGCGCAGGGGGAGGCCAAATGTCATATTTAGACTTTTTTCTTTTTACATATAATTGTAACGCAATACATTGTCACTAAAAGCCTTGTCTCTACATTACAATAAAATATAAAAAAATATTGATTAATTAATTTGAGTAGTTAGTAGCTAATAAAGGCATAAAAAGACAGAAATGTATAATTCTTTCTTTAATAGAAATGTTTCTTCTGCCCGTAAAGTGTCCAAACCGGGCTTTTCTGGATAAGCGCTTTTTTAATACACAGTCATTGTCCATGCCGGTTTCAGATTATTTGTCACAGTTGCTCCGATCAGATCGGTCTCCTCCATTTTGTAGATTATTTACGACTTTTAAATCCACATAAACACATCGGCAAAATCCGGCTTACTTTGAGCATGTGTTTTAAACAGTTTCATCCCTTTGTGAATTGTCTCCACTTGCGCCGTCCTTTAATTTCTTCATTCAGCGGGAATCCAAATGAATGAATCCTGAGTCCAATAACCATCACAGTCACTCCATAGTGCTCCTTAGTTACGCTTTCATCCTCCTTTAACAACATACTTCACATCCATCCAGTTTGTGACAGTAGTTGTAGCATTTTGAGACTTTTAAACTTTAATTACCGCTGTTGGGAACACTTTGATCCCTCACCTGAAGGAAAAACTCAATCATGACACGCTGCGATTCACCCGAAACAGATAAAAACACTTTATTTCACCGATTATTCATAGGGACTGAAACGAAGAGGGCATATTGTGATTTGACCCTCCTTGCTGCATGTTTCAGTCTCCATCAACCATCATCACTGCTGCAGGCACCACGTTAAAAGAGAATACTGTACACATGGGGTAAAGTGGGGCAATACAAACTGCCACAGCCAGTCTGGCAATACTGCAAGGCCACAAAGGGCTAGAGTCACACGCAGCTGAAGAACAAGTCCATGGACAGTCCCAAAGTCAGTCCATTTGCCGACTTCTGTGAAAGGAAAAACCGTGCAAACATTTCCGTTTAAATAATTGGAGTCTCTTTTGTTGTCCCTCTGAAAACATCGTGGTTTCGTTCTGTTCCCAAGCCCAGACGTCTTTCGTTAAAATAAATTATCACAGAAGAGAATAACGTCCTGGCAGCGGTGTGCCCATCGCAGGAAAGAGGAGAGGGCTCCGTCCGTCAGCCGACCCCATCCTCGTTTCAAAGCTCATGTCCGGAGGCAGAGGAAAAACAAAGAGCAAGGGCGCACTCTTGATCAAAAGTCAAAGGTCATCATCTCACACGCAGCCGGGACATCATCCACTCGAGACCCTGGCACAGCCTGGAGGTGAAGAGAAGAGTGTGAGGAGGGGATGTGAAGGGACGGAACAGCAGAAAGACAGGCGTTAAAGGTCCCCTATCGTACTGTTCTTCATCACTATATCACAGGTCTCAGATATATCCAGAGCCTGTCTCTGATTGGCTGAAACACCAAACAGATCATTGCAGCATTACCCATAATCCCCTCTGTTTCAGCCCTGTTTCCAAAGTGCTGATTCTCTGTCTGTTACTTTAGATGAAAATAAGGAGCCCCTCCCCACGCCCCTCTGAGAGACATTTGGTTACAAAGAACTCAATGGAGCTCTAGGAGGAGATTCAGGTGATAGGGGGGGGGGGGGGGGGGGGGGGGGTACCTTGGTTGGTGATTGGCTAATGGTTACACAAGACAAAACATCGTTATGACATCACAAAGTGGCCAAAATCTGATCAGCTCATTTTCAGACAGGTTTTTATAGAAATGGATCAAAAAGAGAGAAAATCTTTGTTCCTGAAACTTTCAGAGTCTCTTTCCACAGAGGGGACACATGGTGATGTAGAAGAGACATGAAGAAGAGGGGACACATGTTGATGAAGAAGAGACATGAAGAAGAGGGGACACATGTTGATGTAGAAGAGACATGAAGAAGAGGGGACACATGTTGATGTAGAAGAGACATGAAGAAGAGGGGACACATGTTGATGTAGAAGAGACATGGAGAAGAGGGGACACATGTTGATGTAGAAGAGACATGGAGAAGAGGGGACACATGTTGATGTAGAAGAGACATGAAGAAGAGGGGACACATGTTGATGTAGAAGAGACATGAAGAAGAGGGGACACATGGTGATGTAGAAGAGATCTAATATAGCAATAGTGAGTCTTAGGTGCAGTTCTCACCCCTCCCCAGTGAGGGCGCAGCAGGCCTGGATGTGCCACTGGTGGTCTTTGACGGAGGTGAGCTGGAGGCTCTGGGAGATTTCAGCCACAGACATGCACCCCTTCACATCCTGCTTGTTGGCGAAGATCAGAACTCCCGCCCTTTTTAAATCCTGATGGACAGGTAAGAGATGTAGACAGAGGAGAGGGTCAAGATATTTCATGATGTGAAAATGATGTCTCAAAGAAAAGTAATTTAAAACTTTGTTGAAATGAAGCTTGGATATTTAGTTGAAGATAATTAAGAACGATTATTTTCATGATACTCACTTCATGCGCCAGCATCCTGCAGAGCTCCTCTTTGGTCACGGAGATCCTTTCTCTGTCGGTGCTGTCCACCACCACGATGACGAACTGCCCAGAGGAGATGGAGAGTAATAATGGACGTTAAGAGACATTTCACCAGACTGTAAGCAGAGCACCATACACACTGCATCAACACTCAACAGCATTATAGCCAGAAGACATTCTCTATTTGTCTCTAACCTGTTCAGCCCGAACAAAAAAACACTTCTGGGGTCATTTGGGTGGATTTGTCATATCTCTGGAACCCATTGGTCGATTTTGGTGATCGACACCTCTTTTGAACCGTTAGAGCCAATAGAATTGAGGGGAAGTTCCTAAATCCACCTACACGTTACCATTGAGGAATGAGAGTGATGCGCACGCAGTTTTCCCAAACTGAAAAGCTATGTTACGCTCTGAAAACTAGGTTATAGACGTAAATATGACAATGGATTTCAGTAACATTGGATTAACCTTCAGCAGCGTTTTGATGCCCTTGAACACAACCTTTGATCAGAAAACAGCAACAGTAAGACGTGTTTGCCGTGTTGGCCCCGTAAAGTGAAGTTGTGTTGTGTTTGCTGCCGTCGCACACTCGCACAGTGATGATACTCATACCATTGGAATCCGTGGAAACTCAGCTTTAATCTGATATCTTGTTTGTGCAGATCCGATGTGTTAGCACTCTTTCGCTTAGTGCTAATTCAGAGGCTCGGCATTAGACTTGTGTTTTGTTACGGTAAAACAAATTGAAATAGTCAGGTAGCTGAGTTTCTGCCCGTTAAGTGGGTGTGACACATTCATAGTTTGTTAAATGTTAAGAAGCCCTCAGACGCTGTTTCGACGGGGGCAACGGGCTTAACAGCCTGTGAAAACGCTCCTTGTTTGTGTCAAGTTTTAAAACCTCAGCATTTTCTTATTATTACTTATTGGCAAACGCATTTAAACTAAATAACAATACACCTGTAGTAAATGTACATCACCCAATGAATGTATGTATTCTAGCTGATGTTCAAACCGTTTTTAGCAAAAGGAAGTCCCGCAATTATCTTTGATTAGCAGTGAGCCCACATTGCATTACCTCTGTGTTTGTGTAGTAGGTATTCCACGATGACCTGAGGGACTCCTGGCCCCCGATGTCCCACATCAGGAAATGGGTGTTGTTGACGACAATCTCCTCCACGTTGCTCCCAATCGTAGGCGAGGTGTGTACCACCTCATTCATCGAACTATAAACAGAGTGGGGAAAGAATTAGGTTATGGGTAACACTAATCCAATCCAATATTATAACAGACAAGCAATGAAACAGAACACTTGTAGAAGCAGGGGGGCAGAAACTCATCTTATAAAGACAAAAGCCCTCCCACTCGTCATCCAGGTTTTTAGTCAGGGATCCAAATATTACGGCATTTTAACTGCAAATGTAGGTGGGTTTTCATGTGCGTATGGGTATAAATACACAGATAGATAAGCAAAATGCTATACATACACACACACGTACACAGATATATGTACACATACAGTATATATACACACAAGCAACATTCAAACTCATTGATCCATTTATTTCTCAAACGAATGGATTGAAGCTATGAGACGTAAGCTCGCTGTGCTGTTTGGATACTTACAACTGGTAGAGGATGGTGGTCTTGCCCGCATTGTCCAGACCCACAATGATAACTTTGTGTTCTGAAAGGCAGAAACAAGAAGGACTTAGAAAGAGTTCACAGAGCAGTATGTTTAAAAGATGGTGGTGTGTGAGACTGCATTCAGAGAACAGCGGCTCGTTTTGTGTATCCTTCAGTACCAAAGTGTGTACTGTAGCTTCACACCTAGTATGACTGACACATTGTGCGGTGTACTTTCACAGCTACAGATGTGTTAGTGGGTCGTTTTAAAAGACTTGTACAATCAGGCGAAACCGAGCAGCAGCTGTGGAGAGGACACAAATTCCCTCCACGCATACAAAGACGCTTAACCTGAAGAAGACTAACAGGATGTGACGAATTAAAACCTTGCCGTTAAAACAATGAAGTGAAGAAGAAAGCAAGATGTTCTTTTCAAGCACAAGAACAGGACACACCGCATGAGGGATCTAAGTTGCTTTTCCATAAGTCCTTTGGGGAAGAATACCCAGCGTCAAGCTTCAACAGCACTCTCCTTAAATCTGGAACTTAATCACGTTATGTTTCAGATCCTGTGGCACGGAGGACAGATGAGGAACAAAGACTGGTTATTTAGGGAAGCTAGCACATGAGAGAAAGTGATCAAGCACACTGCTGTACATGTTTCTGTTCCTTTGAGGATTTGAAAGTATGCCCTTTCAGACTTATCTTAAAGGTCACCCATTATGCAAAATCCACTTCTGCATGTCTCTTCTACGTCAACGTGTCCCCTCTTCTTCATGTCTCTTCTACATCACCATGTGTCCCCTCTTCTTCATGTCTCTTCTACATCACCATGTGTCCCCTCTTCTTCATGTCTCTTCTACATCACCATGTGTCCCCTCTTCTCCATGTCTCTTCTACATCACCATGTGTCCCCTCTTCTTCATGTCTCTTCTACATCAACATGTGTCCCCTCTTCTTCATGTCTCTTCTACATCAACATGTGTCCCCTCTTCTCCATGTCTCTTCTACATCAACATGTGTCCCCTCTTCTTCATGTCTCTTCTACATCACCATGTGTCCCCTCTTCTTCATGTCTCTTCTACATCAACATGTGTCCCCTCTTCTTCATGTCTCTTCTACATCACCATGTGTCCCCTCTTCTTCATGTCTCTTCTACATCACCATGTGTCCCCTCTTCTTCATGTCTCTTCTACATCACCATGTGTCCCCTCTTCTCCATGTCTCTTCTACATCACCATGTGTCCCCTCTTCTTCATGTCTCTTCTACATCAACCATGTGTCCCCTCTTCTTCATGTCTCTTCTACATCAACATGTGTCCCCTCTTCTCATGTCTCTTCTACATCAACATGTGTCCCCTCTTCTTCATGTCTCTTCTACATCACCATGTGTCCCCTCTTCTTCATGTCTCTTCTACATCAACATGTGTCCCCTCTTCTTCATGTCTCTTCTACATCAACATGTGTCCCCTCTTCTTCATGTCTCTTCTACATCAACATGTGTCCCCTCTTCTTCATGTCTCTTCTACATCAACCATGTGTCCCCTCTTCTTCATGTCTCTTCTACATCAACATGTGTCCCCTCTTCTTCATGTCTCTTCTACATCAACATGTGTCCCCTCTTCTTCATGTCTCTTCTACATCAACATGTGTCCCCTCTTCTTCATGTCTCTTCTACATCAACATGTGTCCCCTCTTCTTCATGTCTCTTCTACATCAACATGTGTCCCCTCTTCTTCATGTCTCTTCTACATCAACATGTGTCCCCTCTTCTTCATGTCTCTTCTACATCAACATGTGTCCCCTCTTCTTCATGTCTCTTCTACATCAACATGTGTCCCCTCTTCTTCATGTCTCTTCTACATCAACATGTGTCCCCTCTTCTTCATGTCTCTTCTACATCAACATGTGTCCCCTCTTCTTCATGTCTCTTCTACATCAACATGTGTCCCCTCTTCTTCATGTCTCTTCTACATCAACATGTGTCCCCTCTTCTTCATGTCTCTTCTACATCAACATGTGTCCCCTCTTCTTCATGTCTCTTCTACATCAACATGTGTCCCCTCTTCTTCATGTCTCTTCTACATCAACATGTGTCCCCTCTTCTTCATGTCTCTTCTACATCAACATGTGTCCCCTCTTCTTCATGTCTCTTCTACATCAACATGTGTCCCCTCTTCTTCATGTCTCTTCTACATCAACATGTGTCCCCTCTTCTTCATGTCTCTTCTACATCAACATGTGTCCCCTCTTTCTTCATGTCTCTCTACATCAACATGTGTCCCCTCTTCTTCATGTCTCTTCTACATCAACATGTGTCCCCTCTTCTTCATGTCTCTTCTTCATCAACATGTGTCCCCTCTTCTTCATGTCTCTTCTACATCACCATGTTGTCCCCTCTTCTTCATGTCTCTTCTACATCAACATGTGTCCCCTCTTCTTCATGTCTCTTCTACATCAACATGTGTCCCCTCTTCTTCATGTCTCTTCTACATCAACATGTGTCCCCTCTTCTTCATGTCTCTTCTACATCACCATGTGTCCCCTCTTCTTCATGTCTCTTCTACATCAACATGTGTCCCCTCTTCTTCATGTCTCTTCTACATCAACATGTGTCCCCTCTGTGGAAAGAGACTCTGAAAGTTTCAGGAACAAAGATTTTCTCTCTTTTTGATCCATTTCTATAAAAACCTGTCTGAAAATGAGCCGATCAGATTTTGGCCACTTTATGATGTCATAACGATGTGTTGTCTTGTGTAACCATTAGCCAATCAGCAACCAAGGTAACCCCCCCCCCCCCCCCCCTCTTATCACCTGAATCTCCTCCTAGAGCACCATTGAGTTCTTTGTAACCAAATCTCTCTCAGAGGGGCGTGGGGAGGGGCTCCTTATTTTCATCTGAAGTAACTGACAGAGAATCAGCACTTTGGAAACAGGGCTGAAACAGAGGGGATTATGGGTAATGCTGCAATGATCTGTTTGGTGTTTCAGCCAATCAGAGGCAGGCTCTGGATATATCTGAGACCTATAATATATTGATGAAGAACAGTATGATAGGGGACCATTAACACTTGGTCTACTATGATTGAAAATGATATTCTGAGCCCATGCCTTTAACAAATACACTGATGACTGCAATTTGGAAAGTGCAATAGTCATTGTGATTTCAATAAACCTTCTGTTGATGGTGCATCCCGGGTTACACACACAACACACACACACACACACACACACACACCACACACACACACACACACACACACACAACACACACACACACACACACACACACACACACACACACACACACACACACACACACACACACACACACACACACACAACACACACCACACAACACCACACACATCACACACCACACACACACACACACAACACACACACACACACACACACACCACACACACGTCCCTGTGCACAAACTAGTTTTGATTTTGTTGAATTCTCAAGTACATCAAAATGCAGCAGCTGTATAGTTCTTGTTCCCAAGACAAAGGTGGGAAAGCATTCTCAATATTAAGTCTGGCCTTTAAGTTAACTCGTGGAGGCTGCTTCAACATAACTCATTCAGCTATATTTGACAAAAACCTTCAACCTTCTTGTTCTTTGATGTAGGTTTGGAGCAGCGTTTCCGCCAGGGGGCCGTCTTACCGTCTTTTGATGCCCTTATTCACCTCGGAACGCCCTGAACTCGAGCCGAATGCGGCCAAAAATAATAATAATTCGAGAGAAGATTGAGAGTTTTTATAGCTTGAAATGACGAAAAGGAAAAAGGACAAGGACGTCCCTCTGTTGGAGGGGCAAAGGAGTCTGGTGGGATTCTTTTTCGCCACCAGCAAAGCGTGTTCCTGTGACGGAAAGTGTCCTGCCGGCGAGCCTTGACGGACGGACGGACGGACGGGGGGGGGGGGTGACAGAGGGGGCTCTGTGGTAAACTGTGGTGACATGAAGAGCCAAATCTAAATCAAATATGGGACAGAAAACAGTTCAAGTAAATTTCAAAAGGTTGCTAAAAAAATATTTAAGTATTACAGATAGGGATGCACGATATTGTTTTTTGAAACAGATACCAATTCCGCTAACTTCCTGCTTCTCAAGACCGATACCGCTAACCGATAATATAATATATATTAAATGTACCTGTAGTGTTTGCACACCTGGTGGTAAAAAAAGCCTAGTAGTGAGCACATGACATGAGCATTACTACTATGAACAAAACAAAGCCAAGAACAGTTTGGACTCTTCAAAGTGACCATATTTATTTTCCCAAATAAACTTCTTGCATTTTTCAAAAGCCTCGTCGATAGGTAAAAGCCCCGGTGCCTTTGCAGCTGGCTTTGGATTCGCCACTAGTTTAGCAGCGCAGGCGTCTTCGTACGCTTTTAACACACCATCGTAGCGATGGCGATGTTCCAGGTGACTAATCAGGTTGGAAGTATTATAGCTCGTTGCCTTGATCCCTCCTCGAAGAACTTCTGCATTTGTTAATCCAAATAGCAAGCGAACTATCTAACTCTGACACTTTGAAATAGTCCCATACTACCGACGACATGTTTGTTTACTGTCCTGGATTCACGGCCGCACACCATTTACGTCACAGCCAGGCGTGAGTTAGGAAGCGCAGGATTTGTGAAAAACTCCCCTCTTCCTAAACCACTAATACCACAGTACTGGCGAAACGGGAGGAGCCGAGTGAAAAACAACCGCCCCTCATCCCAATCCACCCACACCGCAGTATTTCTTACCCAAAAAATATATTGTATATTATCGGGGCTATTAATACTTTTATCGGGTTTATCGGGATGACATCATAATTCCTAATATCGGACCGATAATTATCGTGCACCACTAATTACAAAGTAAATTTGAACTGTGCCTGTGGCTATGTATGCATATGTTATGTACACTTATTCGTATTTACTTTTGTTTGGCCTTAGGATGGCGATAATTGGATGACCATTTTAGTTTTCACTTCATTTCACTGTAAATTGCATGAAATTATGAGCTGTTTTGTTTTAATGTTGTTGTATGTATGTTTTGAGTGTGTGAGGACCCCAGGAAGAATAGCCAATGCTCATACTAGTGCTAATCCTAATAAAGACATAAGACAAGAGAAACCCAAACCTCTCTAAGTCTTAAGGAAGTGAAACCACCTACTCGCCAAAAAGCTCAAGTTAAACCAGACGAACTCTTAACACACCCCCAAACAGCTGTGTAGGCAAGTAGCACTTCAGAAGGAAACAAAACATATTTTGCAAACTGCATGCATAGCCATAACAAGCAGCGACGGTATCTTCAGAGTTTGGAGGTCACGCTACAGAATCATGCAGCTGGAGGAGGCGAGAAAAAACAGCGTGTTAGGTCATGCAGGTGTGAGCTAAGCTGATTGTACGCATGGTTCTAAGAAAAGGAACGGTACACATCAGTGGGCTGTATGAGTTTCTCACATTTAAAAAGAACTTCGGTTCTCCATTAAATGTAAGATGCTCATAATATAATATTCAAAAGTTCAAAGCAACGCCTTTTAATTGTTTCTTTGGTCCGACCTGCAGAACAGATGGTCGATTTACTATCAAATATGAGAAGAAAGTGAAGGAAAGGTGGGTGGAACGAGCAACAATTTGATATTTTTTGCCAGAAAGGATTAGTGTGAATGCTGCATTGACAATACTTTTTGAACTCATGCTGATTTGTGCTGTAACTGTAAGCACCATAGTCCATGAGAATGAGAGCTCAGCCAACGAAAAACTGATTTTTCTTCATAATCCGACCCTTATTTTATTTAAGTGTGAATGTGTCTCTACATTTCTAGAGATGTACCCCGCCTCTCGCCCAATGAGTAGGGGATACGCTGGCTTACGGCCCCTACACACGGCCGCTTCAACGCTTCTGCCCATTGACTTTGAATGGGGTGACGCAATGTTCTACTTTTGACGTTTCGACGGAGGCGTCAGCCAATCATATCCCGCGTATGCAAATCTGCCAGTACAAGCGCTAGCCAATCAAACCGCGTGTAAGTTGGGAGAGCCAGACCGCAGTTCATTTCCCATATGTCAAAAAATGGAGGAGAAAATAATCGTGGCAGCAGGGAATCACCCGGTGCTTTATGACCAGTCCCTGTTCACCTACCGGGATACAGACCGGAGGAGCCAGGCATGGAGGGAGGAGGCAGAGACAGTGGGTGAAACTGGTAGGTTTCTCGCCTGTTTGGGGAGTTTATATCCAGTGTACTTCGTTTGAATGGACAGCTAGCGGGCATAGACAAGTATTTGGACACCATAGACATTAATGTCATAAATGTTCATCATATAAAGTGTGACATGTAAAACCTTTTATGCAATTGGCAGGAGAGATTCATGCGATTGGTTGTTGGTCACGTTGCTCGCGTAAACTCCCCAAACTCAAGACACGCCCACCGCCAAGCGGCAACGCACGCCGCCGTGTGTAGGGGCCGTTAGTCTTCATGATCCCCTAAAATACTGAATATAATAAATGCTTTCGAAAATATAGAAATGTAAACGCGTTCAGTTCGACACCAAGTCTGTGACCATAATGTTGCGAAGGAGTTCACTACCATTTTGCCGTCTTTTGATGCCCTTATTCAGCTCGGAACGCCCTGAACTCGAGCCGAGGGCGTCCAAAAAAATGTATAATTCGAGAGAGTTTTTATAGCTTGAAATGACGAAAAGGAAAAAGGACAAGGACGTCCTGCCGGCAAGCCTTGACGGGGGGGGGCTAGTGGAGCACGCGCGTGAACCATCACTAATACGTAAAGAGATAGTATCTATAACTTAAGGGACGGCTCAATTCAAAATTCACGTGACACGACATGACGTCACACCCCCCCCCCCACTGCTTTAAGGCCTTGTGGCACACCTGATGGCGGGTGTTATAAATTAGATTGCATAATCGTTTTTCTTCATATTTTATGTATTTTTCATTGTTCAATACTAGAAAGGTAAAAGTCCCACAAATGAACTGTGATGGGATTTGTTTTCTCTCACCGGTGAAGGCAAATGTTGATGTTGTGCAATGCCGAGATCTCATGACCTTTATTCTATTATTTATTTGTTCTCTAGTCGAATCTCAGGTTTAACATTAATTATCACGGTGCTATAACCAGGGGTGCACATAACTTTTTTGCCCTGGTTCTCAAAGGAGCACCTGGAGATGTTGCTTGGTGCTCATCCTTAAAATGAAATAAACCGTAACTTTTGAGGGAGTCTTTATTTGCCAGACACACGGCACTGAACACACGTGCAGAGGTGAACACAGAACACACATGCAGAGGTGAACACAGAACACACAGAGGTGAACACAGAACACACATGCAGAGGTGAACACACGTGCAGAGGTGAACACAGAACACACATGCAGAGGTGAACACACATGCAGAGGTGAACACTGAACACACATGCAGAGGTGAACACTGAACACACATGCAGAGGTGAACACTGAACACACATGCAGAGGTGAGCACACATGCAGAGGTGAACACTGAACACACATGCAGAGGTGAACACACATGCAGAGGTGAACACTGAACACACATGCAGAGGTGAACACTGAACACACATGCAGAGGTGAACACACATGCAAAGGTGAACACACATGCAGAGGTGAACACTGAACACACATGCAGAGGTGAACACAAGACAACATTAGCACGAGCAGTAATCCTAAAGCTGTCATCACTTCCCTCCTGACTGTTCTCCTCTCTGTCTTCCTCTCTGTCAGACATGGTAGCTGATGATGTAGGCCTACTTCTTCCTCTCTGGTTGAGTCTGCCATTAGCTGCTTGCATCCACAAGTCAACAGCTGGTTTTGGGTGGAAAGTCTCTGTTGTCATCTTAGACAAACTTATCTCTCCAGTTTTAAAGGATATGTCTGGTTTACCGTCCTATAGTATACATTGGAATGATTTCAAACCCGTTTATCCCAATAATTATAAAGGAGTGCCTTGGAAATATGTGTTTACATAAATTGTGACCAAACTGTTTGAACTTAGACTAAAGTGAACTATCTAAAGCAGGGGTTACCAACCTTTTTTTAGGATGAGGGCGACTTTCAAAAGATAAAACAAGTCGGGGGCTACTTTTACTCATCTTTTTTAAATTTTTGCAGTGTATATATTTAGCACATTTTAACATTATGATATGCTGACCTTTAACCTTTGTGTGCTGTTTGGGTCTGTGGGACCCGTTTGCAGTGTTTACTAAAAGAACATGTATTCAATTTAATTAATGTAACCTGCTTTATTTGGGGGTTGACCTCACCTCCTCTACGGGGGACCTCACATCCTCTAGGGGGGTCCACACCTCCTCTAGGGGGGACCTCACCTCCTCTAGGGGGGTCTTCACCTCCTCTAGGGGCATCCACACCTCCTCCAGGGGGGACCTCACCTCCTCTAGGGGGGTCCGGGGGCATGCACCCCCGGGAATCTTTTTTTTTTTTAAATGTTGAAGTGAAATGCATCAATCTGGAGCACTTTGAGAGCAAAAGGAATTGATGGACACAGCTCTCAACACTCGGATGAAAGGGAGCTGTACACTTTTCAATAATCCAAACATCTTTAGAATATCACAACCAATAACAAATCATTTAAACTTGTTTATTCATATCTTATGTTACCTAGTTAGCATTCTTTCTTTTTATTTATGTATATTTTACTAATCACTCCCCTTTTAAACTGTTTTTTGTACTGTCCTATTGTACACATTGGAATGATTTCTTACTTTATCTATATTAAAACACACACACACACACACAGTGTGCTCCTCCGTGGCGATGACGGCTTGCGTTAAAAAAATAATAATAAACATATTTGTAAAGTGGGGGGACACAAACGGGATTTCGAAAAGTGCTGGGGACATGTCCCCCCCCCATGTCCCCCCTGGAGATTACGCCGTGCGTGTGTGTGTGCGTCAAGTGGAATAAAAATATATGCAATTTGCAACACACAGAGTAAAGCTCCGCCCCTCATGTGCTGTAGAGGCTGCATGATGGGCTGTTCAATGGGGCTGATGTGTAGATTCTGCCAGAAGGGAAATCAGCGGGGAGGAGCCACATTGCTTTTCTTCCCGACTGCAACGCTGGTCCCGCAAATCAAGCAAGAACGTGATTGGTCGATATTCATTGTGGGGGTGGGGGGAGGAGGGGTGTTAGATAGATATAGAGTTATAGTAAGTAGATAGAGTTCGCTATCATTTAGGTTTCGTTTATGCATGGGGTAGATTCCTTTAATTACATTTCCTTTGTTTTGTGTATTTTATACATTTTTGATTTTCTTGGCGAGCTATTTTTAGAATGTGCCCGGCGGGCGCCTCACGTTGCCCCTGCGGGCGACTGAGTGCCCGCGGGCACCGCGTTGGCTACCCCTGGTCTAGACACTCAAGAGTCCTTTACCTCACTGAGCTGTAGTCATCAGCCTCTCAGTCTGACTGGAGAGGACTCTCCTCCACATCATTGAAGAAACATCTTCTTCTTATATCCGTTAGAGCAGCTAGCACCAGGTTCTAATAACAACAGCGCCGGTACCGGGCGGTGCGCCCTTCTCTCTCTCCCTCGCTCACTCGCATTTTGGCTGTGAGCTGCGGGCGCCAGATAAGCCAACATCCCCCATTTTCATCACTTACAGCGGCCATCGTACAGGGCAAATGAAACGTGTAACCGGGGTGAAAAGGGTGTTACATTTATGTTAACATAAAACATGAATGTAAAGCGCTATATCGTAAAGCGCTTCATGGGAGTAATTGTGGGATGATACATTTTCAAAGTATCACGATATGTATCGGTTGAGTATCGGTATCGTAAAAAAGTCCCTACTAGTAACACTTCTGATGAACATGAATAACCAAGTCTTTAATGTCTGATCACATGCCCTCCTCGCTGTGAATGAACCTCTGTTGTTCCCGTGTTGAATCAATCCACTGGGGACATGTTGTTAAGACTGCCTGAGACTGGGGATAGATCCAGGGGTCACAACAAAAGCCTTACAGACCCCACTGACATGATGGATAGAAGCTACACAGAGAGGACCTAACAGAGCAGGGTGCTATTAATGACTAGCAAGACAAAGACACAAAAGAACAGCTTTTGATGGACATTTTGGAGGAAATCAAATGTTAGTTAACCTTTTTATTATTATAGCAATCAAATAACAAATCGTGCAAACCATAATAGTTCCTCAGAGCCTTCTGTTTAAAATTGTCCAAGCAATAGCCAAGCACTTAGTCACTGTATAACACTGAGTAAAGCAGCAAGTCAGTGTTCCTAATCTGTTAATTGACTAATCAGGTATTTGTTGTGTCCATGTTGACAGTAAACACTGGTACTCTTGATTCAATTGAACAAGTTAGATTGCAAAAGTCACAGGAGATATCATATAATGTTCACCCACATCTTGATCACATGTGAGACCCTACAGCAGGGGTGGCCAACCAGTCAGAGGTTAAGAGCCACATTTTTTATATTTTACTGCAAAGAGCCACATCAAATACACAGTCACTGATACCGCTGGTTTCAATTTTTTGTTTTCTGGAGACAAGATTTCAACCACGTCACTGATGCATTTTTGTGGCATTGGGATATATATGTTTTACATCCTCTGGAGCAGAGAGGAGCTGTGGATTATCGCTATTGATTAATGCATCAGTGTTTCTTAGGGTCAAAAACACTAAACTCACAATTTAAAATGAAAGCGTTTAGTTTATTTAATAAAAGAGCACATGTTCAATGTGAAAAGTGACAGTAGTTATAGATTATTTGCAATATATATAATAATAATTATATATATTTTTTAAATATATATAACTCCGTTCGCGGGGCGCAGCGCCCCTCCAAGACAATGGTAGGGGAAACACTGGATAGTGTTTAATCAAGGATAGGTTTTCCCCCCCTCAAAGGTGATTGGTTCACTGCATCACAGGTATTATTGTGATTGGCTCTTGGGCCACATCAAAATTAGACACGCTGTCATCCTCTCATACTGACACCTGACACCACACATACACACGTAGGGAGAGCCGGTGTTGTGTCACATTATGCCTCCCCGTCATGAAATGCCCCCCTTGTCACGGGAACGCGCATTTCTAAATGACACGTTTACACCTCTAAATGACACATTTACACCATAGGTTTACACCTTAAAACGATGTTTAAAACGAAAAGTAAACGTTCAGGGTTTTTATTAAATGGTAATAATAAAGTTGTTAGTGGTATAGTCTTGATTCTTCTGGTCTAAACTTTTCGCTCCGTAGGTGTCGAAATTCATTCGTCACTTCCTTTTCAGTTTTTGTTTTTTGAAATCTTTTTTTTATCATTATGTTACGTCCTGTCTGTATAAACGTGCTTTAAAATGTATTGTTTAATTTTACATAGTGTCATCTAATAATCAAAATATATGTTGACAAATGTACATAGTCTTTGTCAGCATATTATTATATACGATATGCGTACAAAGTAAAAGTGTGACATTCATGAAACTTGCTCCATTTATTGGTACCAGTCCTAGAACCATACCCTGAAAATCTTGAGGGTGGGATTCATAGAAACCTCTTTTTGGGGGGGGGGCGGGGGGGGGGGGGGGGGCATTTTATGACGGGGAGGCATAATGTGACACAACACCGGGACGAAAGTAACACAGGACGAAAGTAACACAGGACGAAAGTAACACAGGACGAAAGTAACGGAACGATTTTATCCGTGCCCAAACAACTTTGACCGGCCAAATTACGTCAGAATGATCAGCATTCAATACTTAACAGACCTACTAAATATCAGGTTTAACTGTCAGGAGTAGCTAGTGTTGTCACAATACCAACATTTTGGTTTAGATATCAAGTCAAGAATTGCGATTCCGATTATTTTTCGATACTTTTATTAAAAAAAGGGAAACAGTCTTAAATGTAATTATTGTGCCATAACCACAACACAAACTTTTAAAAAATGAGAACAATAAATACAATAAATGACAAGAATTCGTATTAAATACAATTAATACATGTCTCACAGACAGGCCTCGTGGTGTCCGTAGGCTTGCCCTCACTGTCAGAGATATAGCTAAAATACTTCCACATTTATCTTTTTTGTCAAAAAGCCGAGGCGCAGCGGCAGTAGCACTCCCACTTGCAGCCATGCTTCTCGTTTTCTCACATGCTCTGGCAGCTAGCGCGTGCACGAGAGAGGGGAGGCACTTGAGCGTGCTTGAGAGGGGCGGGACTGCAGGCACGGCTGCAGTGCAGGGAGTGGAAGCAGAGCGCTGAACACACACGGCTCTTATTAAACGGCGCTTTCTCACCGGAGTACTTTCCCCCGTCATTCTTAAAGTACTGATACTAATGAAACGGAGGAATAGTAACGTTTTTAACGGCAGGGTATCGCGGTACCTTTCAAGTATTGGTACACCGTGCAACACTAGTCAGGAGTCAGTGTCTCTCCTCCAAACTCAAACATATACAATTCGATGTGAACTGAAGAGCCGCATGAAACTAGGCAAAGAGCCGCATGCGGCTCGAGAGCCGCGGGTTGGCCACCCCTGCCCTACAGGATGTCCCATGTGATCTGCTATCGAGCCGTGACTAACTAAAACTGTATGGTGGAAATTAAACTAATTCCTGCTGACATTACACTGATCAGGTGATGTGGTTACAGTGCAAAGTCAATGTGATGTCACTGAAGTCATTCACAGATCCTTATTGGCTGTGACATTCTGCTGATGTGGCTGCTTTCAGTGTGCTGTGCAGTCATCTCTAGTCATAATGCACTGAGCGCTGCAGCGTACAGAGACTCGTGTTTCAGAGGGTTAGCACAGACCTACCTGATACTGATTCAGGATCAGGTTCACATAACCCTCCCTCCAATAAATAATCTAACAGATCATGCAGAAACGTGAGTGTAGAAAGCAGTATTCATCACTACAGTACTCAGATCCTTTACTCCATTAAAAGTACAAATTATATGGTTTTAAAATAATCCCATACGTGTAAAAGTCCTGATTTCAGAGTCAAAGTAAGGCATCAAAATATACTTAGAGTACAACACGTAGAAGTATTCATTCTGCACAATGACCCATTTCTGAATACAATTAAGTACAGAATCATTATAATTACCTGGCGTAAAATACACAAGCTACCCTGCAGCATACAGAGATGAACACGAGCTGCACATTTACCAGCTGTGATAAACACATTAATGCATCAATAATTATAAGCAATCAAATATCATTTTGAAATGGGCTAATCTGCATGAGGAGTGCTTCCACTGTTGGTACTTTAAGTAGACTTTGATGCAGGACTTTCACTTGTAACAGAGTATTCTTACACTCGGGTACTTCTACTTTAACTTAAGTCCAAGAGTACAAAAAACAGAATAACAAAATACTATTTAATAATATGTCACTGTGAGAAGAGACAATATACTATGTATTTATGTATATTTTAATGTGTGATTGTTTGTGTATTATTTGACTTGAACTTAACCTATATATGTATTTGTTGTTCCTCTATTTATTTTCCTCTTCACTATGTAAAGCGTCTTTGAGCACCTGTAAAAGCGCTAACAAATTAAATCTATTATTATTATATTTTACTTGAGTAAAGGAATCCGAGTACTTCTCTTTAATCCTAGTCATATATTATTCTGAAATGGACCAATCTGCATAGTGAGTACCGCAGTTTGAATGCAGGACTTGTACCTGTAACAGAGTATTCCTGCATAATGAGTACTTATACTTCTGGTACATTTTGATGCCAATACTTTTGTACTTTTACTTGAATAAGATGTTGAATGCAGGACTTTTAATGTAACAGAGTATTCCTACACTCTGGTGGTACTTCTTGTATTTAAGTACAAGATACTGAGTACTTCTCCCACCTCTGTTCACTACATTAAACCCCTGCTCACACACTGGTGAATAAAGGTCTGTTTCTGAGGCTAATATGAACGGATCAGACCTGGCTGTCACAACGGGCCTCACTTACTGACCACCATCTCATGTCCTCGACAAATGTATAATAAATGTCACTTCGCCAGTCTTACCTTGATGATTAAAAAGCCTCCATAGCTTTGTGAATAGTATCCCATGGCTGACGGTTAGGTGTGTTGATGCCAGCTTGTAAATAATCCGTGGAGCTAGCTAGCGTTGATGCTAATCAGTGCTATCAACTTTACCTAGCCAGACAGCTAGCTAACTACACACACAAAGAGCTGTCAAGGCTTTTAAGTACAACCGCCATACTCGTGTGAATTTTCTGGATAGTTCCCCTCACGCAGGATGGTACATATGAGTGTGAAGGTTAATGTTTCCCGAAAGAAAAGCGAAACTGTAGCCGCTGAGCTAGCATCAGCTGCTGTTGTGAAGTGCGCTGCGCTAGTTAGCTCAGCTGTCAACATCTGCGCATGCGTACAAGCACAATCCTATTGGGGCAAATTATGTACACACAATTGCGGTGGAAAGAAGTACTCAGATTGTGTGCGTGTGTACAGTAACTGAAGTAAAAAGTATTGGTATTACACTATACTTAAAGTAACACAAGTAAAAGTAAATGTACTTAGTTATTTCCCCACCTCGGACAGTGTGTGAGCAGTGGTCAAATGTAGGTAGAAGGTGGAAGAAGTTTCCCTTAATAATACAGTTAATTATACCATACAGTTTTTACATTGTAGATTGATAATGACTTTAGGGAAAATGAAAACAAACACACATATAGCATAATACTATATTATGTCCATGTTTACTAATTATTGACTACTGCAGACACAGACAATTCTAAATAGCATGTTAAACTAGTGAATGATTATGTTGTACTGAAACATCAGTCAATACATCATTAGTTGACCTGCAAATGGCAGAAATTCTCTTCAAAAACAAATATTTTATGGTTTGATACACCAATCATCTACACACCTTTGAGTTATATAATTCAAAGAAAGCAAGACATTTGAAGGCATGGCTTTAAGCTCTGGAAAATGTCATTTTTGTAATCTTGTAATCCCACTGATTGAAAGATGTATCAATAAAAATATAGATATGTTATATTTTCTTAAGATATATGGAGCAATAAAGACAAACTGTGTGTTTATGTACAACAGCATAAGGGCAGTTTATTTCATTACAATTGTAAAGTTACAGCGCACACAAATTCTCTAATCAATGCATCATTCTCACACAGGCAGGATTGAAATCTTTTAAATTGTTGCCTCAGAGTTTTGAAACAACAACAATAAAAGCTACTGTATATGGCAGATAAGAACGAAAGTCTCCTTGTTGGTCTTTCTCTTCCAGACTCTCTGAAGCACAATGAGATCTCTGACCTAAACGAACAGGAAGGAATGTTGAAAAACTTGTGAACTTCAACAAACATTTAGTTACAAGATACATGTCATTAAAGGCTTATGATATATTGATCCTGTATCAGCTGGCAGCATACAAGTGCATCATCTGATTAAGAACATGTCAGTAAAACACATGTTGACAAATACAGCATCCTGCCAAGTGCTTTCAAATAGGAGTCTGTAATGCATCTCAAATTAAACACAAAGAAAAGGCTTCAGCTGAAAACATGAACATGGATGCCTGATAGATTGCTACTCAATGTTAATTTAGTTCTTCTATGTTTTTTTCTAAATCAAATGTTTGAAGGTGTATGCAAGGCTCTGAGAATAAGTAATGATTGGACTGTCATTGTCTGTACTGAAAGCGAGCATTTTTATAAATTAAAAGTTTCGGTTCGATTATTTTTGACTGTATTTACACACGGAAGCCCTCAATATAAGTCACTTGCTCAAATCTAACTCCATCGTTTCCCAAATGATGTTCAGCCAATCACATGACAGGAAACTGCTGATAAATGCATGGCACATGAGAAACATGACAGCTTATTATCCTGGAAGAGTTCCTTAGATATAGTAATATATATTTTCTTGAAACAACTAAATCATTAATTCCTTTACCATTCAACATAGACTTGATTCCCCCTCACATGGGTGATAAACGCTACATCTGTCCGCACACTTCTAGGTCTAAATGACCTCTCATTCCTGAGGTTTGGAGCTATGAAATATGTATCCGGATGATTCCTTTTTTACATTTCTGTATCGATACGGTAAATGGCATCCCAAAATAACAAAGAGATGGCTCAGGGAGCTACCGTATGAACCCTGAAGAGGTCACCACACAACATTCATGTCACTTCAAAAGCAAATGTGTGAAACTCAAAACAGATTTATTACACTCACATCGCGGACAAACTTTAAAAGATGCATTATACTCTTCTTAACCCTGCTTTTGGACGCGTGCAAACAGGGTATGTGCTGAGCATCACCTGTGGTCCTGTTTGAGTCAGGAAGTGACCTGTCCTTTCTGCATGCTACTGTAACAGCTGATACGTCACACACCTGCTAGTGTACTTCACATCTGGGGCGTATTCAGATTAGCTCGTTTTAAACTTGCCCTTGTGCTACTTTCTCAACCAGTCCCTTTCCCTTGGTTCACGTCACAAAGCAAGAGCAGGACTCTTACTCTTTTTTAAAGTTCAAATGCTCAATTGGCAGGAGCCGAGGCCCAACAGGAGAAATGAAGGTACTACACATCGACAAAGGGTTGTTACAGTCCAAATGAATGTAGTAGTTTCATCACAAATCTGCCTTTATTGTCCACATCCTACACTTTGTTTAGATTTACAGATCAGTGCCGCTGCCTGGAGTCCTGGCTGTATCCTCCTGGGGATCCTCGGTTACGATGCGGATGGTAAGCATCCTGGTAGGGGTCCTGATATTCCTCCTCCACCAGAGGGGAGTGGTCTCGGCTGTGTTGCGATCCGGAGGACAAGCGGTTTTGATTTTTCCGCGCTCGTTCGTTGTGGTAGTTCTCGTCGGCGGCCATCAGGCTGCGGCGCTCCACGGGAGAAAGGTCTGCTGTCGTGTGGTTGCTGTTGCGGTTTCTTTGAGCCTGTTTGAGGGAGAACATATATATTTAATGAGTTTATTACATTTTCAACAACAAAAAAACACGTCATAGAAAACCCAAAATAGGGTCTCAAGACATTGGCAGAAAGAGAAGAGAAAATAAACGTATTTAACTGAGTCAAAATAAAAGAATTAATTACATGTTAAGTACGTTTTGATAATATGTTTTTTATTTAATTTTATTTATATTGTATAATGTACACAGTGGCCTATGTTTGTATGTTTAATGTATATTTGATATCTTGTTAGTTGTACCCATGTGTATTAGCTTATTATGTATATTTATAATACTGTATATTGTCTACCTATACATGTATATTTTTAGTGTTAATGTTTATTTGTATATATTGTTAATTTGTTAGAAGTAGTTGAGACCATTATAGTGTGTTCTAACTTATTTTGTAAATGTATAATGTGTATTTCTTTGTATTGTGTACTCAATAAAGTTACTTGATACATCTTTCTACTGTTACTATATTACTGTAATATTTGATCTTATTTCGTACTCATGTGCAATGCCTTGTTAACACGCTGCTGTGAGAAACAATTTCCCAATTTGGGATCAATAAAGTATAATGTAATCTAATCCAGAAGGTTGATAAAAGTTATATTTAAATGGCATTAATTGAACAGGAAAGCATACAAACAAACACACACACACAAACGGACATTTCATATAACTTCAAGTATCTTATAATGATGCCATGAGAATATTGCTGAAGAGACCTCGATGGCAAGTGAAATGTTTGTGAAATGTTTGTGGCTGCAGGAGTCAATACTCTACAAGCTGTTTTAAGAAATCTTATGTATAAATGTATTTGCCGGCTTAATGACTCTGATAATGAAATCCTCTTGGCCTTATCGAACATAAGGTATAGTACTACACGCTACCAATCACAGCTGTGGAGACATTGGTATAGTTGTCTCTTTGTAGGACACTGATTTCAATTATTCTTAAACTATGAATTATTTTTATGCTGTGTATGTAATTTATTATATGTAATGTCTTGTCTTTTATCTGGGCCCTGAGTCTGTAATAAAGTTTTCATTCATTCATTCATTAACGCAGACGCAATCGCAAAAAAGCTTCCGTCCACACGCAATATTCACCGGACAGCTCCGTTTAGCTCCAACCGCTGGAGAAGCTGCAGTACATATGCCGAGCCTGTACGTGGCGCTGTAACTTCCTCCACAAAAGCAGCGAAGAAGCATGGTTGTCATGGTTGCCCTTCTGTTTATTCTCCGCGGTGGGGGCCGAGGGAACCGGGCAGTTTTTCGCCAGTCAACGTGTATTAAAGTTTAAATCTTCAGGACAAAATTATAAAAGTGCCGGTCAAAGGTCTTCTTTGTTATTTATTGAGCTTTAAAACAAATGAATAACGAATCTATAGAATATAATAATAAAATACACGGAGCCTCTCTTTTTCCTCCCTCTCTTCGGACAGCGTCAGTGTCTCTCATGCAGCAGCTGATCCAGTAATGAGTGACCCGGCCGACAGTAAAAATAAACATTTTTATAACTAGTTTAGGTATTTTGAGAGGTGTCTCCGTCCTGTCAGATTAGACTTCACATCGAGAGAAAGATAAATAATCTGAATTCAGTGTGCAGTTTACTTTGACAGGGGTGAGCAGCAGAGGTGGGGAGAGGCGGGGCTATTGCCTCATCATTATCAGAAAATGATCGTATAGGGCACACGGAGCCGTTGGACCCCCCAGAGCGTTGCGTATGCCGTTCTATCCACCTTGGGACCCGTTATCGTTTCCGGAGTCGTTTAGTGCCGTATTCGGTCGTCCTCGTGTGCCGAACAATCTATATGACACTAAACAGTAACGCAAACGACCGTTTTCGTCCTCGTGTGGCCGGGGCCTAAAGTGAATGCTAAATAGTTTTCTACCTGGATGACAGCAGGGTACGGAGAGAGCGCAGTGGAGCCCAGATTGCGGCCCAGCAGGGGGTTGAGAGGCGTGCTCAGTGAAGTGTGAGCGGCACGCCAGTACGCCTCCAGGTACTCCGACAGGTGTTCACACGCATCCTCCAGCTGGTTCTCATCCAGGATGATATCAAACATCTCCTAAAGGGCGGAGGGGATCAGAATCGGAATACCTTTATGAGTCCCACAGAGGGGACATGTACATTGTTACAGGAGAAAAAGAGCCAAAGACAGCTTAATGTTACCTAAGAAGCATGCATAAAAAAGTTCAAAATACACATCCTGTAACAGTTCTGAGGATTTAGCAGCCAGGTATATACTGCGCAGTTATTAACGGCATATATATATATATTGCACATAGTCGGTTGGTATTTTAACAACAAGGGGTGTTATAGTCTGTGTTATTGTGTGTGTGTGTGTGGGGGGTCTACCAGGGAGGGAAAGTAGAGTCTCACATCTGGTAAAAGTAAGGACTTGCTGCTTAATTCTGAATATAAAAGTTTGAAGTTGACTCACAGAAGGACCTGTGATAGTTTCTCCGCTGCAACAAGCTGCACCGTTCAGGTGTTTGCTTTGAGATTTCCCTCTTGATTTGATCAGCCGCTGAAGGACCTGTGGCAAGCACATATACATTAGAACATACATGTTAAAGTCAAGACTCAAGACTCAAGGCTTTATTGTCATGTGCACATTAGCTACAGTGTAGATGGCAATGAAAAACGTAGGTCACAGTCTCCTCCAACAGTGCAACACATAGGACATATTGAATATTCTTAGCATTGCATTTGATATTGAGGTAATCCAAAACTGAAAGTAATCAGGTTACATTACTTTTAGATTTTGATACTCAGATTAGGTTATAGATTACATTTGTTTACAGGTTTGCTAGTAATTGTTTTTTTGGATGGTCGGTATCCAAGCCTGCGATCCTACCTTAGGTGAGGACACTTTAACGTGGACGATGATGGGTGCTAATGACGTCTTGATGAGCTGTGCAGGATGGTTAATGGTGTCTGCGTCCAACACCACCAGCTGCAGAGACCGGGCCAGCTCAAAGATCCTCTCTATCTCACTCTGGACCTCCGCTGCATCAAGACAACAACAATATAACAGAAAAACATTTAAAGTATGAGTTATAAACAGTCATTTCACGCTGTGGCATACAGTATATTAAAGGGGCCATATTCTGCTCATTTTCAGGTTCATATCAGTATGTAGTGTCTCTACTTTAAAGAGTCCCCTCTTGCTGATGTTCAGGTGTATATCAGTATGTAGTGTCTCTACTTTAAAGAGTCCCCTCTTGCTGATGTTCAGGTGTATATCAGTATGTAGTGTCTCAACTTTAAAGAGTCCTCTCCTGCTGATGTTCAGGTGTATATCAGTATGTAGTGTCTCTACTTTAAAGAGTCCTCTCCTGCTGATGTTCAGGTGTATATCAGTATGTAGTGTCTCTACTTTAAAGAGTCCTCTCCTGCTGATGTTCAGGTGTATATCAGTATGTAGTGTCTCTACTTTAAAGAGTCCTCTCCTGCTGATGTTCAGGTGTATATCAGTATGTAGTGTCTCTACTTTAAAGAGACCTCTCCTGCTGATGTTCAGGTGTATATCAGTATGTAGTGTCTCTACTTTAAAGAGTCCTCTCCTGCTGATGTTCAGGTGTATATCAGTATGTAGTGTCTCTACTTTAAGAGTCCTCTCCTGCTGATGTTCAGGTGGATATCAGTATTTGTCTCTACTTTAAAGAGTCCTCTCCTGCTGATGTTCAGGTGTATATCAGTATGTAGTGTCTCTACTTTAAAGAGTCCATCTCCTGCTGATGTTCAGGTGTATAATCAGTATGTAGTGTCTCTACTTAAAGAGTCCCTCTCCCGCTGATGTTCAGGTGTATATCAGTATGTAGTGTCTCTACTTTAAAGAGTCCTGTCCTGCTGATGTTCAGGTGTATATCAGTATGTAGTGTCTCTACTTTAAAGAGTCCTCTCCTGCTGATGTTCAGGTGTATATCAGTATGTAGTGCCTCTACTTTAAAGAGTCCTCTCCTGCTGATGTGCAGGTGTATATCAGTAAGTAGTGTCTCTACTTTAAAGAGTCCTGTCCTGCTGATGTTCAGGTGTATATCAGTATGTAGTGCCTCTACTTTAAAGAGTCCTCTCCTGCTGATGTGCAGGTGTATATCAGTAAGTAGTGTCTCTACTTTAAAGAGTCCTCTCCTGCTGATATTCAGGTGTATATCAGTATGTAGTGTCTCTACTTTAAAGAGTCCTCTCCTGCTGATGTTCAGGTGCATATCAGTATGTAGTGTCTCTACTTTAAAGAGTCCTCTCCTGCTGATGTTCAGGTGTATATCAGTATGTAGTGTCTCTACTTTAAAGAGTCCTCTCCTGCTGATGTTCAGGTGTATATCAGTATGTAGTGTCTCTACTTTAAAGAGTCCTCTCCTGCTGATGTTCAGGTGTATATCAGTATGTAGTGTCTCTACTTAAAGAGTCCTCTCCTGCTGATGTTCAGGTGTATATCAGTATGTAGTGTCTCTACTTTAAAGAGTCCTCTCCTGCTGATGTTCAGGGTGTATATCAGTATGTAGTGGTCTCTACTTTTAAAGAGTCCTCTCCCCGCTGATGTTCAGGTGTATATCAGTATGTAGTGTCTCTACTTTAAAGAGTCCTGTCCTGCTGATGTTCAGGGTGGTATATCAGTATGTAGTGTCTCTACTTTAAAGAGTCCTCTCCTGCTGATGTTCAGGTGTATATCAGTATGTAGTGCCTCTACGTTAAAGAGTCCTCTCCTGCTGATGTGCAGGTGTATATCAGTAAGTAGTGTCTCTACTGTAAAGAGTCCTGTCCTGCTGATGTTCAGGTGTATACAGTATGTAGTGCCTCTACTTTAAAGAGTCCTCTCCTGCTAGATGTGCAGTGTATATCAGTAGTAGTGTCTCTACTTTAAAGAGTCCTCTCCTGCTGATATTTCAGGTGTATATCAGTATGTAGTGTCTCTACTGTAATAGAGTCCTCTCCTGCTGATGTTCAGGTGGCATATCAGTATGTAGTGTCTCTACTTTAAAGAGTCCTCTCCTGCTGATGTTCAGGTGTATATCAGTATGTAGTGTCTTCTACTTTAAAGAGTCCTCTTCCTGCTGATGTTCAGGTGTATATCAGTATGTAGTGTCTCTACTTTTAAGAGTCCTCTCCTGCTGATGTTCAGGTGTATATCAGTATGTAGTGTCTCTACTTTAAAGAGTCCCTCTCCTGCTGATGTTCAGGTGTATATCAGTATGTAGTGTCCTCTACTTTAACCTGTTAAGCCCCAAGGTCCCCGCCGGCGGGGACCCCGTTTTTTTTTCACGACACCTGTGTCCTCAGGGCATTTTAATATTTAAAATCCTATTAATGTGTTATACCAGATTAACGAGAAGATCTCAGCTAACTGACGATACGAACCATTTTTACTGAAACAAAACACCAGTCTCACACGAAGCGTTAGCATTAGCCCTTAGCTAAAACGGGCAGATGCTACTTCCAGTGCTAACTAGCAAAAACGATCTTTAAACTTAATATTTTTCTGCACAAACTACATATCATCTGGAAAGCTGATACTCCACAGATTATTTTGTTTATAAGTATCATCCCTGTAGGACACAAACTCCACTGAGCTAGCAGCCAGAAACAGAGAAGAAAAAAAAAAACAACAATTTTTAAAAACATAACAATAATTATGTCTTACCGTTGCTGTTTTGTGATCAAAGCTCGTGTTCAAGGGAAATAAAAACGCTCCTCAAGGTTAATCCAATGTCTCTTAGTCACTTTAGAATTGTTCCTGATAATCTATCATTCACATTCATGGCAGCAGAGTAGGTATAAAGTTTCGCAGTCCCAAGCTAATGCTGTCTCACATGCTGTTTACGCAAACCTCTCTCTACTTGACGTAAGTGTTTAGGCGGGACCTTACTAACTGTCACTCGATTCTATTGGCTCTAACGGTTCAGAAAAAGGTGTCAATCACCCAAATCGACCAATGGGTTCCAAAGATATGATCCTGCGTAGTATAAAACTACGCCTGCTCCGCCTCCCATTACGCATTACGCAGCAGGCTCCACAGAGCACTGCACCGCAGCAGGAGCCACAACAGAGCACACGCAGCAGGACAGCACACAGCACCACAGCACGCAAGCGACGATAGCAGTAACAGGTAACAGAGCACATTTCAAGGACGTTGATTTCTTTGCTTTTAGATATTTTTCTTGTGTATCCTCTTTCCATTTTAGCAAATAATGGCAGCCAGAAGGGAGAGCTTCACCACCGAGCTGGTGCTAGAGATGCTAGCTGACGATAGTGGAGCTATGATCATACCAGATGACTCTTCTTCGGATGATGAAGATCTCCTCCTCCAGCCAGACCTGGATCCAGACAGTAGTGACTCGGATGTTGAACTTCCACCACGGGAAAGGTATGTAATCTCTCCGTTTTTATATATTACTTATGTGTTTGGTGGAACTGCGTCACAGTGCTAGCTTAGCAAGAAGCTACAGGAATGATTGCTAAATGCTAAATGATGCTAAATGCTAAATAGTGTTACTTGTCTTTTTGGAGTTACATTTTCTAAATGAATGGCCAGTGAATGAATATACATTGGGTTTACTTATTTATTTGGTGTAATATTATTCATTTATAGTCCAATATTATCCTTTTATATATTACTTTTGTGTTTGGTAAAACTGCATCACAGTGTTAGCTTAGCCAAGAAGCTACAAAAAATGATTAAGGCAAATGCTAAATAGTGTTACTTGTCTTTTGGAGTTACATTTTCTAAATGAATGGCCAGTGAATGAATATACATGTGTTTACTTATTTATTTGGTGTAATATTATTCATTTATAGTCCAATATTATCCTATAAGTTTAAGCCAGTGAATTAATCTAATCTCTTTGTTTTTCCACATGTGTTAGATGAGGAGTGACCCCAGCAGGACAAAGACACACACCCAGAAGACTTTCAGGGAGCAGCTTGCTGCAGAATTGTTGGAGTTTGCTGAAGGGCCTGCACCAGCGCACCACCCCCTCCTCCACCACCACTCACATGCATGCCCGAGTATTATGGGGAAGATGCCACCAAGGTCAGGAAGAACTGCAGGAGGTGCCTAGATGCTGGACTCAAAACGGGTGAAGACCACCCGTGTACTGCAGGAAGTGCCAGGTCCCTCTGTGCTTCACGTACCAAAAAGAACTGTTTTCAGGGAGTGATTGCACGACCTAAATACTGGGAACATTCAGGTAGGTATAAAGTTCAGGTAGGTATAGACGTTTGCGAGTGTTTATTATTAAAAATGTTATATACCTAGTGGTGATTTTATTGTATAGTACGTTGGTAAAATGTTTGTTTTTACATGCCTATAGTGTTGGTAAAATGTTTGAAATAAATCTGCCCCAGTTGGAGTCAAATGTTACCTATGTTTCCGTTTTTTTTATTGTGCAAGTACACCTACACACACTGACCTACAGTGTAGTTTTATTGTATAGTGTGTTGGTACAGTTACATACACACACACACAGCTACACATACCCACACAGCTACACTTGCACACCTACACACACCCACACACCTACACTTACACATACATACCCACACACACACCTACACTTACACACACATCTACACACACTCCCACACAAAAAAATATTTAAAAAATAAATACATATTTAAATATATATTTTTTTAAATATTTTTTTGTTTTGTTTTGGGTGGAATGAATACCTATAGTGATGATTGAATGTAATACAATGATTTTTATAGTCTGGTACCTGAAAAAGGTCAAATGGCACTGATGGAACCAAATGTGCCCAAATGTGCCCAAAGCTTATTCCGCCTGGACTTTATTTTCATAAACCTCTCTAAAAAGGTCAAATGTCACTTGTTTTGCCTCAATCTTGATACAGGGTACTTATTATATGTTATACTTTGGATTCCTAAAGCTTTTAGGCTACTAACCCATCATTCAAGGGTGGTCTTCACTATATGTAATGGGTTTTCTTTAGGCGGAGACAGGAATTTACATTTTTTTGCTATGTTCCATCTGAATTTACTCTGACACAGAAAAATCTATATTGATTCTGACACTTCTATATCCAACTCACAGATGTAACCTTGCTTTGATATCAAATATTATTCATATAAACCTTTTAGAAGTGAAGTTATAGTCATTTATTCTGGGAATGTCATTTTCGAGCCTGAAACCTGAAAAACAGGCTCGGGGTTTAACAGGTTAAAGAGTCCTCTCCTGCTGATGTTCAGGTGTATATCAGTATGTAGTGTCTCTACATGTCTCCATGCTTTAATGTTCAAAAAGCTCTTTATTTTTCTCATACTGCCTGTGCTGCAGCACCTCTTTTCACCCTCTGTCTGAAAACCAGAGCCCAGTCTGCTCTGATTGGTTAGCTGGCTCTGTTGTAATTTGTCAACTGCTAAAAGATGTCCCGCCCCTTAGCCAATCATGTACAATGTGTTGGATGGCTAGCCAATCGAAGCGTGAGCTTTACATAGTGATGTCACTTTGTTCAGGAAGTAAACAAAGGAGTCCAATGGAGACGTTTCGGGCAGGGTGAGACATTTGGGATTTTAGCCATTTACAAAAACCTATATAATACATTACATGTCACAAGTTAGACACATCTATTGTTGTTGTCTGGTGGCTCATCTTAACTCTCCTGTCATTTCAGATCCCGCCTTCCTCCAGGCCCTTGTAATCAGCTCACTCCCCTCACCTGGTCTCCTCAGCCCTTCCCCTCACCTGTTACTCATTCCCTCATCACCCCACAGTATTTATACCACCTCACTATCACTTGTCCTTTGCCAGATTGTCTTGTCGTTTCCGCCAAGCTCTCCAGTGAGTGTTATTCTCTAGCCTAGATGTTTGTCCTGCCCGGGTTTGGACCCCTGCCTGCCTGTATACGGATCTCGAGTTCCTGCCTGCTCCCTGTCTGGTTTTGGTTGCCTGTCTGACGGATTTCCTGGTTTTGACCCTGCCTGTCCCCGACCTGAATAAACTGAACATTGCTAAAAACTGGTTGTATCTGAGTCGTGCTATTGGGTTCTGATCTGTACCTGTGATCGTGACACTACAGGAAAGGGTAAACCCTCATAATAGAGCCTCTTTAAAGTAATCCAAAAGGAACAGAAAATAATTAGTTAGCTTACTCCTATAGTGTGACACTTGGATTAGGTTACTAATTACATTTCTTGCACATGTAACTAGTTATTGTAACAGAACTCAACCCTGGTTATAACCATCCATTCAGTGACATTCACCCACAACACATCCTTGAGTGGAACAGTGAGCTTTACCCAGGCTGGAGCGGGTGTTGGATCTCTCAATGATGGCCCTCTTACTGGGGTTGTTTAGTACTGACCTCTTGGCCAACGATATGTCAGCTGTTACCCTTGTGATGGATATCCTGAAACGAAACACACACACGTCATACAGAGGAAACCGGCAGGAGGATGACTCAATATATGACACTTCTCTGTATGTATGGTTGCTCACTTCCCTTCGAACTTGTGCTTCAGGAAGTCAAACAGCGCCTTCTGCATCATATCTGTCACCTACAGCCATGAAGAGGAGAAGAAGAAGAATCAAGCAAAAAAGTGTAACGTCCCGTCCCCACGGCAGCGTGCGTTGAAAGTTCAACGCTTCTGCCCAGTCACTTTGGATGGGGTGACGTCAAGCTTTGCCGAACTGCATTGTGGTTCCGTTGTATGCCAGTACAAGCTCTA
>CADEHL010001067.1:252223-309723 GCA_902827135.1 Harpagifer antarcticus
CACACACACACACCACAAACACACACACACACCACACACACACACCAACACACACACACACACACACACACACACACACACACCACACACACACACACACACACAGCACACACACACACACAACAACACACACACACACACACACACACACACACACGACACACAACACACACACACACCCACACACACACACACACACAGAGTTGATTGTGAGGCTATTATCTAAGAGTGTCAAGTAGCCAGTCTTGAGTCCATCGTGCCACACTCCAGTTTATCTGAGCAGACGCCGCTCTGCTCTCCCATCTCCATCCTCTTCCTCCTCTTCCTCCTCTTCCTCCACAACTATCAGCTCACAGGCTAAAAGCATTCCTCTTTATGTCCACCATCAACAAGTGAGCTACCAGAGCACATGATGCACATATCGTCGTCTGACTCACACAACTCTCCTTATAATTACTAAGCAGATGACATTGGATTATGTAATCAGGATACAACGAGGAAGGCAACTGTATTCCCTTTAAGTTACATCAAAGAAGTAATCAGATTACACTACTACACCAAATGGGATTGCTAGCAAACAAAGCTACAATACATTTTAAATAACAGCGGTGTATGGTTTTCCTTTCGACTAAACCAACCCTGTTCAAATCTGCTGACACCAGAGGGCCTGCAGGTCGTTGCTTTAGAGTTCCCTGAACAAAGCCTCACTTCCTGAAGCAGCAGACAAAGACGTCTCCTGTCGTGCTGCCCACTGACCGTGTGTGAACATAGAACCACAAATACACGCTTGTACTGAGAAATATCTAAGTGTCATTTTAGCTGATATTGCAATTGGATTATTATCTGTCTGTGTTATTGTGTTGGAGGAGCCTGTGGCCTAAGATGTGCACTGTCCTAACACTGTAGCTATGCACACGTGACCATAAGAGCCTTACATCCTTGAATATGTACTTTATTAAAAAAATACACATTTCTGGGGGAAACCTTACACCGTTTGAGAATAGCAGCCGGTCTTATTGCGTTAACGATATTATAAAATGTTCCACCCTAATGCTTCCAGACATTTCTTCCTCTACACTCTCACTGTGGATACGCCAGGATGTGTGGAGCGAAACCCCTCCACCTTTAATCAGGCAGGATGTCAGCTGGAGTTACAGAAAGGTCTGACAGACTCCGGCTCAGTGGGATTCCCCCTCCCCTCCTCCCCTCCTCCCCTCCGCAGACCCTACATGTATTGCCTTTGTAAGCATGTCCCCTCTCTAATGTTGGCCTCTCTAGAAGCAATTGATTGACAGAGGCATTTCTCCACCAGTGCACGCATTTCTCTCTCAATCAGCCGCGTATGGATGGTGAGGGATAATCATATGTATAGCAGTTTGTTAGTAAACCCTCTTATGACTGGGCGTGATGAACTCAAACCCCCACAATGCTCATAGCCATTCCTCCATATGCAGAGAACATTCAGTTTGAGGAGATCGAGGAAAACTATCATCTGGCTTGCGAGAAAACTGCACACTTGGTCGATTGTGGAAACACACACACACACTCTCATACATACACACACTCATGCACACACCCTTCCCCCCCCAATAGTCTCTTTAACTCCCCCGTGAAGAAGAGTGGAGCCCACTCGAGTCTCGGCGCAATCTGTGGGTGTTTATGGAGGCATCATGCAGCCACACAACAGGAAAGAAAAGCATGTATTTGATTTTGAAACTAGTGTCAGACACCGCTCTGATCCACTCACCGCCTCAGAGTCTTCAAATCCATGCTGGTACAAGTTGTCATACATGGAGGAGGGAGAATCCAAGAAGCAGTGGGTACAAAAAAGATCAACCTGTTCCAGAGAGGATGGATGAGGAAGAGGAGGAGAGGGGAGTCACCGGCAGCCTCTTCTTCCTCCACATGAAGGAGGAACCACCACAGCAGCAGCAACAAGCAGACGGGGAGAAAAGGTGGAGCTCCTGTGTTTCCCCGATGCTTCCTGAATTGATCTTATTGCCCCCGAGCAGAGCGACTGTTGGTTCCCATTATTGTACGGCAGAGCAGAGCTGGCATTTCATCGTTTCCCGAGCTCACAGATCAGCCAATCCCTTCGTCTAGCATATTGGCTGATGACAGAGGAGCAAACGCAGCCTGCTGATTGGCCGACGCTGGCTGTGAATAAGGAAGGGGCACAGAGGGAGGTGGAGGTGTGTGTGTGTGTGTGTGTGTGTGTGTGTGTGTGTGTGTGGGGGGGGGGGTGAGGGTCTATGTATGTTTGCTTTCTGTGTTCGACAATGTCACAAATAAATCATATATAAAAAAAAAAATTGTTATCAAAATTGCAATATGGACGATTTTAAATTATTTTTTAATTATCATTTTACAAGCGACATGCCTTTTTAAATTGGTCTATTCATATAGATATATATTTAATACGTTTCCTAGGTTATTATTTATATTTAATCTATTTATTTTATTGGCGAAAACCCCTTTTTAAATTGGTCTTTTTATTTTTAATATTTCTTTATTTAATGTATTATTATGATTGGTTTTTTAGGTTGTGTCTGTTCTGTTTAATTTAATGTGTGTTTGTTGTAAAGCACTTTGAATTGCCTCGCTATATAAACCTGCGTTGCCGTACAGATGCTCTTCAAAACATCAGAACAAAGGTACGAGAATGATCAATCCACATCGTGAGTCATATCGCTATTATTCTTTCCAAATGAACAACGATGGGCAAAGACTGTTCTATGACGAACACATCCAATCCAACAAAGGACCTGAGGCTCTAAGTGTTCATGTCTTTACGTCAAGAATAGATGGAGAAATGTATCTTACAACTGTAACTGATCGTATAGGAAATCAATAAAATAAAAACAATTACATCTGGGGTTTGACGCCTCGTGAGAAAAGACCCTGATGAAAGCGTTCACAGGATGAAAGATGGATGGCTGTGTTTTGAGAAATATCAGCTAATTTGTTCCCCGACATGACAAATATTAACTTTAAAGGGGACCTATCATGCAAAATGCACTTTGTGATGTCTTTATACATCAACATGTGTCCCCGGTGTGTCGGGAAACTCACGCAGCGTCAGAAAATAAAACCCTCTCTCTTTTCCTCCGTACCCAAATCTCTAAAAACGGGGAACAACGGAGCTGATCCAGATTTGCGTCCGATATGACGTCATATCTGAAATGTGGACCCACGGCCCAATCAGAAAGTTGCTATCAGAAACGATGCCCGACTGTTTTGGACGTAATATGGTCGTTGTTCACATTAGCATCGCTAACACTCAGCGCTAACCTGTACTGGAGAGCATGTGTGTGAAGAAGCAGGAAGTAAAAAGGAGCTCACCTTGTGGTATAACCGGCAAGAGAGAAAGCCTTTGAGCTCCATACTGTTTCAGATCCTTGATAATCCATGATATGGCGTTTCATCACGGCAGCATTTAGTTTAGACGGTAGCTGCCGGGTCCCGCATGAGCTCAGACCCCTCCTCTTTAAAGCTTTATACCCAAATCAGCACTTTAGAAACAGGAAGTGAAACAGAGGGATATGAGGCATGGCTAGAATGGGTGATCTGTTTGGTGTTTTGAGCAAAACACTTCATAGACACATTTTGTATATGTTTTGATATATCTAAGATCTATGCTATTGCCTAAAGATAGCACGATAGGTGACCTTTAAAATAAAGTAATATACGGCTGAAAGCTTCAGTAATTGAGTGGCCCTTTGAGTTAAGAACTTTAATCATAGTATGTGTTGCCAAGGTAAATAATGAACCTCCATATTTACATTTTAAATATTAAAGAGATTTTAAAAAAACTCTACGATGTGAAGGCGAAAAAAAAGACAGAGCTTTGAAGAAAACACCACAACAAATATATATATTATATCAACCAACATTTTGTAAAAGCTGTCTCGATGGACATTTAAAATGAGTATTATAGAAAATGCATTATTTTCCTGCATGCTTATAATCTATTTTTAAAACTCGAGCTATGCAACTCCTGCTTGGGGAATACAACATAATGTCCATTGTTGCTGTTAAATTAACAAGTAATCCAATAAATACATACACTATTTAATTAATTGTAAATGTGTACACATGTTGTGCTATTTGTCCAATCCAGACGAAACCCGCAGAATATCATCATATTTAGAGCCTCTTTGAAAAGTAGAGCAACAGCGCCCTCTGCTGGCAGACTGTGTTACTGCAGCTGCACCTGCTCAGATCACGTGATGCATCATCAACCATAAAGCACTTTGGAAAGATTTATAAGATCACTCACTGGTATTCCTTTTAGCAAGGATCATAAGGTATTATAATTCAGACGGATTTAACACTTAATAATCTTTCTATAAAGCAATATCCGATGGACCCTCCAGAAAAAACAGAAAATATATATGTTAATAATTTTGTTGTTGGGAGAAGGATGTGTAATTAAGTCGATTATTTGTTTATCTATAATTTATAAGTCAGTAATATATTTTTCGTACACTACTTAAGTTTGTATTGTATAATAATTCAGTTTCATTTAATTATTATTAATTTCACCTACCCTGAAGATACAATGCTGGTGTTAAATTACTTTAAGTAATCATTGTTTGCCTTTTATTGAGATAAATCAATATCTTTAAGTATAACATGTCAGTGAGTGACCAGAAAATAGGAAGTATTACTATATTTGACCTTATAAGCCATAATAACATACTTGAAAATGTGTTATTACATGTTACTTGTTAGACGCTTTTATCCAAAGCGACTTTCATACTCAATACTGTGGGCAATCCCCACAGGAGCACTTTGGGGTGAAGTGTCTCAGGGACACAACGACATACTGACTGCAGTGGGGTTTGAACCTGTGACCCCTGATCCGAACACCAACGCTTTAGTCCACTGCGCCACAGCCTCCCTGTTATTATGCACTTTCATTACTATGAGTGCTGAAACTATAACTAGTTGGTAATAAGAAGTTATAAGTATGTTTATCGTGCATTAACCACAGAGTTGGCAGAGAAAGTACCACCTGACCACGAGGCTGCAGGTGCATGAGGTCACCATGTATTCAGTGTAACCTACTTTACTTTCTGTGTGTGCTGTTGAAACCACAGCAATCTGTCATACTCTGTCAAATCATGACTCAAATGGAGCATCGCTGTCCAGAAGCATGCTTATCTAAAAAAGCCAATTTGATGAGTTTCAAAGAAAAGCCGCCCTGTTTTCAGTTTTATGATGACGCATCTTCCAGAAAATAGTTTGTGTTGAGTCCTAGTTTTAAAATTAGGACGCAGTGGTGTCAGCGGGTTGTTCTTTTTTTGGACTAAACATGCAATTTGAGTTTTTCATAATGTTCAGCTGCTGTGCTGACACCACTGCGCCCCAATTATGCATCTTAAAAACGTCATGAGCTATTTTGGATCAGCTTGAAAATGCATAATCATAAAGGGCTGTTAATATCAGCAGGTTATTACCCGTCCCCTTGTGCTATGTAGCTTTTTCTGCATGTACACGGTCTGCAGAGTCACAGACCCTCAAAGTACACCCTGTAGCGAGTACAACTCTAACACAGAAAGGACCTGTCTGTGCTGCCCCAGAACGCCTCGTTGGAGATTGTTCTTTTTCTTCCTGGGTACAGTGACGTGCCCATACCCAAATGGACCAATCCGTGGAGCCGTTACGTTACGTTGAGGAAGTCCACGGATTGGTCAATTTGGACCAATCCGTGGACTTCCTCACACACACACACACACACACACACACACTCAATCTTTTCTCAGCTGCAGCTCCGCCGATTTCTCCTCCCTGAGACGGCGGGACGCGGTGAGGCTGTGATTCCAGGCTGCGGGGGTGAACACACACACAAACTCCCAGCCAGGCTGCGGGTGTGTGTGTGTGTGTTCGGGCTGGGTTTCGCTGTGTCTCGCTGTCTCGCAGACGGCCAGTGGGCTCACAAGGAGGGGGGGGGGGGCAGGAGCTCCAACAAGCCGTTTAGGACAGAGAGTGAATACACACACTATACAGCAGGGGTGCCCAACCAGTCGATCGTGATCGACCGGAGATTCCCAGTCGATCGCGAGATGTGTCTAAAACTAGAACAACAATATTCTGTTTTATCGTTAATGTCCTGTAACATGATCTTCCTGTGCCAGAATAATGCACTTGAACGCATCAAAGCTTTGTGATTGGCCGGCGTGATCAGTAGAAATGGCCATGACACGGGACCTTTAAGTCATAAGGCATCTTTTTAGAGGGTCTTCAGGGGTTACAGACTAACTGGCAGAGTAGTGCAATGTGCATGTGTGAGCTACGAAAGCAGTGACTGGGCACCATTAAGTAATTCATGATTTAAAGGCTGCAGAGTTGAGCCATGTGACCTACATTAGAGGATTAAACTGCTTCCTTATCACTTTGCAGCCAGCTGAACATTTGACTTTAAAAGACGTCCGTGTTAAATGAATAGTGATTCAGGAAGGACATTTCATTTCTGGGGAAAAGCCATCACAAAATGAGACGTTATGAAAAATCTGCAGGCGTTAAATTCATTCGTTGCCTTTCAGACAGAAGGGAATGAACCGAGGACGCAGGATGTGAATGTGGGCTCAGACTTCACTTCAGACTTTTGATATAAAAGAGGTCTTTAGTTCACCGCTGCATTACGGAGACAACTCAAAAATGATTTTCTGCTCAGACTCAGAAGTCATTACTGTACGACATTACATTTAAAACGTCTAAAGGCGAAATAAAATGGTTTGAAGAGGGACTTAAGGTGCACAGATTTCAGTAAATCATATTTAACTGCAGGGTCAAGGGAAGTGTGTTTTCTCCTTAATATTTTGTAGTTCTAGAAAAAAAAAACGTGATGGGTTTTCTATATTGTCTTTTGAGGTATTTTTCAAACCTGCATCAATAACCTTTGATGGAGGAAACACACAGTAAGTCTCAGAATAAAAGCTCCTTTCTTGTAAATAATACACTAATATTATAAGAGAAAGAACCAGGCTGTAAAATGGTTATCAAACATACTAGCAAAGTTCTGTTTTCGGTCGTGTTTTGTGAAGCTAGCTGCCGTAACACTGGTCAAATCTCCAAAAAACACTCATCAGAAATCTTAACCGGTGTGTTAATACCTTTCTTTATCTCTGTCTCCTCTGGTGTGAGAGAGAAAAGAGCACGTCCTCGTTACCGTGGTGTCGGTGTGGAGGGAAGAACAAGCTAGCAACAGGTATGTTACTAGCTTGAAGAAAAAATCAAACCTTACCGTTATTTCGACAGAAAGAAACGGCGAGGCAGATTACAATATTAACTGGTGTGTTAATATTGCTCAGCGCCCGTCGACCGAATGTTAGCTTTGGGTTCAGTCTGTGGACCGTTAAGCTAGCCCGGTTACCGATACATCGAGATGTGCTCTGAAGCGAGAAGAGGTGTTTGAATGACGCTGCGTCGTAGCGCAAGCCAATCAGGATTGGCGTAATGAGATTGATGCTTCTGTTTGCATAGGTGTTGAGGCGCATCCATAGTGAGATATCGAACGGAGTGTTATGAATGAGAACTCTGTGAGTTATTGAATATATATATTATTACATTTACTGTTTATTTAAAATGTTACGTGTCATTAAGGGTGATAAAACCCTATAAAATGCTATATTTTACATCATATATTTGGATAACGAAAGGATATCTGTATCTGGGAACATTGAGAGGAATGACCTTGATAGAGTATGTTTTCTGTCCATGATGTCCACAGAGATTTATTCAGAGAGTCCCCACCTGCTTCTCTTCTTCTGCTTTGGTACACATTGATCTCACTTCATTACGCTTCATCGAATTGAGTTTGAAATCCACAGAGTTTAACGCCACATGCCGTCCTCCTTGTATCCTCTTTCAGTGGCTCATTGCCCACAACACAAACCAACCACCCTCTGTAGTAGGGATAGATGTTTAATAAGGACTCTCAATCGATCTTAAAGCTCTCCCATTATGCAAAGTCCACTTCTCCATGTCTCTTCTACATCAACATGTGTCCCCTCTTCTCCATGTCTCTTCTACATCAACATGTGTCCCCTCTTCTTCATGTCTCTTCTACATCAACATGTGTCCCCTCTTCTCCATGTCTCTTCTACATCAACATGTGTCCCCTCTTCTTCATGTCTCTTCTACATCAACATGTGTCCCCTCTTCTCCATGTCTCTTCTACATCAACATGTGTCCCCTCTTCTTCATGTCTCTTCTACATCAACATGTGTCCCCTCTTCTTCATGTCTCTTCTACATCAACATGTGTCCCCTCTTCTTCATGTCTCTGCTACATCAACATGTGTCCCCTCTTCTTCATGTCTCTTCTACATCAACATGTGTCCCCTCTTCTTCATGTCTCTTCTACATCAACATGTGTCCCCTCTTCTTCATGTCTCTTCTACATCAACATGTGTCCCCTCTTCTCCATGTCTCTTCTACATCAACATGTGTCCCCTCTTCTTCATGTCTCTTCTACATCAACATGTGTCCTCTCCAGAAATGAATAAAAGCTAAATCGGCTTGCCATACCTGTACTGTGAAGTATCCGTCATATGCGTGCATTCAGGTTAGAGCTGTATATTAGCTCTCAACACAGATATCGTGAACACAGAGCAAATGTCCTCTGTGCCGCTTCAACGCTGCAGCTCTGGGTTATAACTAAATGCAAAATATGCAGACTGCATGCATCCTTTAACGTATTGTGGAGCTTAGAGTTTGACCTGTAAAACGTTCAGACATCCGACCACCGACCACACAGACACACATCTTTCTGTGAGCATCATGCAAAGTGTAAAAAAGTGCATTAACTCAAGTACTGTGCTTTAAGAGGCTCTGTTATCATGCTCTTGTGGGGTTTCCCTTTCCTGAGGTGTGTGCATGTCAATGGTCTGAAAAAGCCAAAATCCCAAAGTTCACTCCATATTGACATCACTATGTAAGTACTAAGTGTCACAACAGAGCCGGCCAGCTAACCAATCAGAGCAGACTGGGCTCTGGTTTCAGACAGGGGGTGAAAAGAGGTGCTGCAGCACAGACAGTATGAGAAAAATAAAGAGCTTTTTGAACATTAAAGCATGGAGACATGTAGAGACACTACATACTGATATACACCTGAACATCAGCAGGAGAGGACTCTTTAAAGTAGAGACACTACATACTGATACACACCTGAACATCAGCAGGAGAGGACTCTTTAAAGTAGAGACACTACATACTGATATACACCTGAACATCAGCAGGAGAGGACTCTTTAAAGTAGAGACACTACATACTGATATACACCTGAACCTCAGCAGGAGAGGACTCTTTAAAGTAGAGACTCTACATACTGATATACACCTGAACATCAGCAGGAGAGGACTCTTTAAAGTAGAGACACTACATACTGATATACACCTGAACATCAGCAGGAGAGGACTCTTTAAAGTAGAGACACTACATACTGATACACACCTGAACATCAGCAGGAGAGGACTCTTTAAAGTAGAGACACTACATACTGATATACACCTGAACCTCAGCAGGAGAGGACTCTTTAAAGTAGAGACTCTACATACTGATATACACCTGAATATCAGCAGGAGAGGACTCTTTAAAGTAGAGACACTACATACTGATATACACCTGAACATCAGCAGGAGAGGACTCTTTAAAGTAGAGACACTACATACTGATATACACCTGAACATCAGCAGGAGAGGACTCTTTAAAGTAGAGACACTATATACTGATATACACTTGAACATCAGCAGGAGAGGACTCTTTAAAGTAGAGACACTACATACTGATATACACCTGAACATCAGCAGGAGAGGACTCTTTAAAGTAGAGACACTATATACTGATATGAACCTGAAAATTATCTTAAAGGTGGGGTAGGTAAGTTTGAGAAACCGGCTCGAGATACACTTGTTGTTATATTCCATGGAATGCTCTTAACATCCAGATAGCAATGAATATCTGAAGTGCTTTGACAAAAAATCCATAAAGAAATATCATCTGTGGAAGCCGTGGCGCTGTAAAAAGCACGACCAATCATCTGAGCCGGCCCGGCTAAAGTAACTGGATGGCCTACCTGCCTGTCAGCCTTCCATCGGGGCACACAGTTAACTCGTGCCCTCATTGGTCGTGTGTGCGTTCGTGTGTTGGAGGAGGGGCTCTGAAAGAAGTGGCAGATTTTCTCCGGTTGTGTATTTTCAAATTCCAGCGCACTCGAGCCGGTTTCTCCAAAATTACATATCCCACCTTTAATATGTCTTTTTAATATTTCAATTAGTCCAAAGTATTAGTACGTTATCCAAACCTTCTGGAGAATTAATCTGCTACAACTTATCTTTAAAGGCTGCAATCTTCTTTCTTGTCAGCATTTATTGCAAAAGAATGAGGAGGAGGAAGAGGAGGAGGAAGAGGAAGAAGAATAGGAGGAGGAAGAAGAAGAGGAAGAAGAGGAGGAGCAGGAGGAAGAAGAGGAAGAGCAGTTTGCTAATCAACCTTCTGGGCTTGACCCATGTTGTTGAAGGACTGCCGTTGCCATGGATACACGAGGGAATCAAAGCGCTCCTTTTCTCACCTGATGACGATCACACGGTGACACAAACACAGCGGGGGTGTGAAAGATATCTGAGACCGTGTGAAGAAGAAACTGAGTGAGCAAGAGACTGGAAGTGTTCTATACCTCACTGAGGAGGACATGAGGACATTTGGTGGCTACTTCCTTCATATCTGATATTTGTTTGTGTTTATATGCAAGGGTTGGGAGGGTTACTTTAATTTGTTTTTACAATTATTAGTTACCTGTGAAATCAGTAATCTGAGCATCACAATATAAAAGTAACCTGACTACTTTCTGCTACTTTTGGATTATCTCAATACCAAATGCATAAGTCATATCAAGAAGATGTTTATTTACTTATGTGTATTAAATAAGACAACAGAACAATGTGACCTTAGAAAAGATCTTTAGGATCAAATATGATTTTATTGATAGTTAAACCTGCCTTTCATGAAGCATATTCAGCCGATACACCAACACTGAAACACATGAGCACACACTACAGGAATTAAATCTGAGCTGACAGAAAATGCTCCATTTTAGTTTAACACACACAGTTAAGCTCACACACACTATTTTATGAACATAATAGGCGTGTTCACACCGCAGTACTTTTCCCACTTTAGTTCCGAAATGTCGCGTTCACACCAAGAGGTGCATTCACACCATAGACTGTATATATAAAGGGTTCACACCAAAAAGAGCCGGAACTAAAATGAGTTAAAGAACCTTTTCACCCCCTTTTCCGTCCCCGCTAGAGAGCAGTTTCTGTCGTGGGAGAAAAAGGTTCCTATGTCTGATTGGCTGGGCGGATTGCAAACCACGCCCCGTAAAACTCCCAAAAAGTTTTGTAAAGCCGCCATTTTATTATCCTCGCATTAGCATTATTAGCATTAGCCCAGCGCAGAAACGCAGAGAGACTAACTTATGGCAACACAAAATAAAACATGGGATCGGTGGAGATGAGGAGGTGTCGGCGTTCTGGCGATTTACTCGGAAGGCTTCAGTAGAAGCTGCTGGGAGTCCCAGCAACTTCTACTGAAGCCTTCCCCAACTACGGGGACTTCCGGCCGGGGACTGTGGGCGGCAGTATCCGCCGTGAAGTGGTTTGCGGCCTGCCAGTAAACCCAAAGCAGAAGAAGAAGACGTGACGTCAGCGGCTTCATTTGCCTAATCCTCCCCCAGGGACTTATTCCGGTGTGAACGCGATCTGTACTTAGTTCATGAGAACTAAAGAGTTCTGATGAACCTTTGTGGGAAAAGTACTGCGGTGTGAATGCGCCTATACTATAGGTTCACCTGCTGAATTAAAAACAACAAATGAAGCAAAGAAAGTGGAAACCATAAAGCAGATCCAGGCAGTAGACGTATAGATTCACACGTAAAGGATTATCCTACAGAACAGAACAGCTGACAGAGAAGAGATAACATCTGATCCTTTACAACAAACACTATATGATATTTTTATGTTTTTAGGAACACTGTAATCCTGCTAGTCATCCCTCCCGTTACATGTAGTCCATTACTCCCCTAGCTGGGTGTATGTTGTTGTTCCTCCTTCCTGTGAGACACATAATGAATCGTGCTTCTGTCATGTCGGGATTCTACGGTTAATTGGAGATGTCAACAAGTTGAACATACAGTGTGTAATTAAAACACAAAGACAAGTATAACTCTGAAGCACTGTACTATTCTGTCATAATCATTTGCCCTGTAGTTATGCTGTCTTTACTAAACAGGTTTAGTTAAAGTGCTTCAAAAATATAATTAACGCCTCTGTCAACTCGTCAAATTGCAGTTTACGTCCGTGTTCGTCACTTCATTATTTAATCCTTTTGGACTTTTGTGTAAAAATTTCATAATTAGTCAATTTGCAAGGGCTAGCAACTGGAAGACATAATGAGAACATATTGTAGTCCCCTCTGCAAAGCAATGCCTTATAATCAGCTTTATTTAACTTTAAATATATTAGAGTTCACATTTTTTATTATATGGTGTTATTTCTTTGTTTTACCTAAACTTCATGGAGTTTTTATTCTGAGCGAAATGCATCTGTTAAAGGGGTCCTTATACATAGGCTTCTTGAGGTTACTTTCCTATTGGCTAGCGCTCCAACACATTGTACATGATAGGCTAAGGGGCGAGACATCTCTAAGCAGCTGACCAATCACAGCAAACTGGGCTCTGCTTTCAGACAGAGGGTGAAAAGTAGAGGTATTAAATACTAATATGAACCTGAAAATGAGCAGAATATAGCCCTTTTAAAGAAATTATCCGTGTTCGTCACTCCATTATTTAATCCTGTTGGATATTTGTGTAAAAATGTTCTAATTAGTACATTCATTCTTGCAAGGGCTAGCAACTGGAAGACATAATGAGAAAGGGGACCTATCATGCAGAATGCACTTGTTGATGTCTTGTATACATCAACACGTGTCCCCGGTGTGTCGGGGAACTCACGCAGCGTCAGAAAATAAAGCCCTCTCTCTTTTCCTCCGTACCCAAATCTCTAAAAACGGGGAGCAACGGAGCTGATCCAGATTTGCGTCCGATATGACGTCATATCTGAAATGTGGACCCACGGCCCAATCAGAAACGTTGCTATCAGAAACAATGCCCGACTGTTTTGGACGTAATATGGTCGGTGTTTACATTAGCATCGCTAACACTCAGAGCTAACCTGTACTGGAGAGCATGTGTGTGAAGAAGCAGGAAGTAAAAAGGAACTCACCTTGTGGTATAACCGGCAAGAGAGAAAGCCTTTGAGCTCCAGACTGTTTCAGATCCTTGATAATCCATGATATGGCGTTTAATCACGGCAGCATTTAGTTTAGACGGTAGCTGCCGGGTCCCGCATGAGCTCAGACCCCTCCTCTTTAAAGCTTTATACCCAAATCAGCACTTTTGAAACAGGAAGTGAAATAGAGGGATATGAGGCGTGGCTAGAATGGGAGATCTGTTTGGTATTTTGAGCAAAACACTTCATAGACATGTTTTTATATATTTTTGATATATCTGAGACCTATGCTGTTGCCTAAAAATAGCACGATAGGTGACCTTTAAATATATTAGTGTTTACATTTGTTATTTTGTTGTTTTTTAGATTGTTTGTTGAGTTTTACCTACACTTTATGTGAAAACACGAGTTGTATTCCTTTGCAGTAACATAGTGAAATCCCTATGCTAAGGGGCGGGACATCTCTAAGCGGTTGACAGAGACAGAGGGTGAAAAGTAGAGGCACAAAATACTAATATGAAGCTGAAAATGAGCAGAATGTCCTCTTTAAAGAAATTATCTTCAAGTGTTTCCCAAGATGTACAGAATGCTGCAAGCCATGGATGCAACCAGAATATTGACCACAAAATGGTATTATGGGAGACCTGCAATACCCCGGGACTCAATCTGACCTACAAAGCAAATGCAGAAGCCCCAGAAGACATCATAATAAATCACATCCGGCTATTAGATTTGACAATTTCTCTTTTGTTGTTACCACCTCGTGAAAAGGCGTCTCCTCTGTGAGACACAAGGAGCACAGGAAGCAGCAGTTCAAGGTAACGTATGGAGAGGTTAGTAGAAGTAGAAAAATAAAGAGAGGCGGACAAAGGCAGCCAATGACAGCCTGTCCTTGTGCTGCTGAATGGCCTCAGTTCCCTTGGTTACATGTTAGCAGGATGTCAAAGTACAGAGTGTCTGCTCTCTGTATTATGAACTACAGAAGGGACGTCATACAGGAAACCTTTTTGAATTTGTTTTACAGTGGCACAACCTCATGAATTATACATGTGTGATAGACGGCTCTTTAGCAGCAGAGTTGGCTGAATTTCTAGGAGGAAACAAATCGAAGACATTGATTTCCTAAATACAAAAGAGGCCAGAAGCTTCAGGCTTGGCAACTGAGGCCTTTAACCCTTAGATGCATAAGTGGGTCTTTTTTGACCCGGTGAGGTGGTAAGTATCTTTGTAATTACATTTTTTTATCATTTCATATTCCAGCTATTCCTCAAAAACATGTTTTGGATATCATGCAATTCAAATTTTAAATTTACATTTTAAGAAATGGTAGTTTGTGAGCCACAGCTAAACCTGGAGCCCCTGAACCCCAGGCAGTTACAGCTAAACCTGGAGACCCTGTACCCCAGGCAGTTACAGCTAAACCTGGAGACCCTGAACCCCAGGCAGTTACAGCTAAACCTGGAGACCCTGTACCCCAGGCAGTTACAGCTAAACCTGGAGACCCTGAACCCCAGGCAGTTACAGCTAAACCTGGAGACCCTGTACCCCAGGCAGTTACAGCTAAACCTGGAGACCCTGTACCCCAGGCAGTTACAGCTAAACCTGGAGACCCTGTACCCCAGGCAGTTACAGCTAAACCTGGAAGACCCTGTACCCCAGGCAGTCACAGCTAAACCTGGAGACCCTGTACCCCAGGCAGTTACAGCTAAACCTGGAGACCCTGTACCCCAGGCAGTTACAGCTAAACCTGGAGACCCTGTACCCCAGGCAGTTACAGCTAAACCTGGAGACCCTGTACCCCAGGCAGTTACAGCTAAACCTGGAGCCCCTGAACCCCAGGCAGTTACAGCTAAACCTGGAGACCCTGAACCCCAGGCAGTTACAGCTAAACCTGGAGACCCTGAACCCCAGGCAGTTACAGCTAAACCTGGAGCCCCTGAACCCCAGGCAGTGACAGCTAAACCTGGAGACCCTGTACCCCAGGCAGTTACAGCTAAACCTGGAGACCCTGTACCCCAGGCAGTTACAGCGGTTATCCAGCTCCATATTAGACGATGACTCCCACCCTCTGCACTCAGAATTCAAGCTTCTTCCTTCGGGCCAGAGGAGAAGAGAACGAAGCGGTATAACAACAGTTTTATCCCAGCAGCTAACACAAACACATCATAGGAGCGTCACACAGTTGACTATTTTTATTTATTTATTTAATTGTGAATTTGGAATGTCCATGTCCCTTCCTAAAATGTTTTTTAAATATTTTGAGATTTGGTTGAGCGGGGTATACTTGTACTTTTATTAGAGATGTGTCTGTTGTTTGTGTGTGTTTTTAGAGTCAGGATGGAACCCTTGTCTTTTTCTCTGATGAATAAAGAACCTGAACCTGATCCTGAACTAAAGGTTAATTCAGTCGTCACTTGAGAATAAAACTTTTATGCGTTTTAAGCTAAAAGCTTGCGGGTTAAATGAGTTCAGACACACAGAAAAATCCCTTTCTGACGTCTCTACAAGGAGACAAAGAGGAATATCACCAAAGACCTTTAAAACAGAAGTCCCACACTGTGTAGGACACTTTACCAATCATGCCTTTTTATACTAATGGATACATTTCATCCCAGCCTTTCCCAGATTGTGTTGCTCCCAGGAGATCCTTGGATTCTTCGTGGATAAAACACCAGACGCAGCTGTACATTTTAACATTTATACTGTAATCAATATAAACTGATCATTGACACGTCTCTCCACGGTGACATGTCTTTAAAATCACATTAAATAACCAAATACAAAAGGTTTAACTGTCAGTAAACTAATAAGAGTTTTGCTAAAAATTCTATTGGCTAGCGCTCCGACACATTGTACATGACAGGCTACGGGGCGGGACATCTCTAAGAGGTTGACCAATCACAACAGAGCCGGCCAGCTAACCAATCATAGCAGACTGGGCTCTGGTTTCAGACAGAGGGTGAAAAGAGGTGCTGCAGCACAGGCAGTGTGAGAAATGTAAAGAGCTTTTTGAACATTAAAGCATGGAGACATGTAGAGACCAGGGTTTCCGTTAGCCGGTATTTACCGGTTTTTAGCTGGTCAAATTGAATAAAAACCGGTAAATTCAAAACCTGTCGGTCAAAATGTCCGATGCTCCGATCGATTGGCCGCCTGATCATTATCGGCCGATATTCACTCTTAATAGCTTGATCAGTGCTCTCTATAGGCCGATCAGGAGAGCTGGGTCTGATCGATATGGACATAAACGCGAGTGAAGTGTAACCGGACTCAGAGAGAGATCAGATCAGCTGCTGAGTCTGACCTGAAGCCCCGCCCACTGTTTAGCGAGCTGCATGAGAAACTGACGGGCTGTCAGGAGAGAGAGAGAGAGAGAGAGGGAGGGAGGGAGAGAGAGAGAGAGAGAGAGAGGGAGAGAGAGAGAGAGAGAGAGGGAGGGAGGGAGGAAAAGAGAGGATCCGTTTCTCCCGTGTTATTATTCAAAGTTAATGTAAACTTTTAAATAATGTAGTTCATCTACTACAAGTAGTTTCTTTGAATGTAATAATGATGTTTTTTGTTGTTTGTGGAATCATTTGTTGAAAAATGAATCTGAATTTTTCGATCTGTTATGATTATAAACTGAAGCAATATAAAAACGACTCCCATTAACTGAGTTTTAAACATCAGCATATCCGGTTCTAGTCCGGTGATTACCTGCTAACGGAAACTCTGCCACACAATTCTTATTATTATTATTGAAACATGACCGGTAAGTTTCAAATGTGTCCGGTAAAATAAATTCTGTTCGGACATTTGACCGGCGAGAAAAAATCCTAGCGGAAACCCTGGTAGAGACACTACATACTGATATACACCTGAACATCAGCAGGAGAGGACTCTTTAAAGTAGAGACACTACATACTGATATACACCTGAACATCAGCAGGAGAGGACTCTTTAAAGTAGAGACACTACATACTGATATACACCTGAACATCAGCAGGAGAGGACTCTTTAAAGTAGAGACACTACATACTGATATACACCTGAACATCAGCAGGAGAGCACTCTTTAAAGTAGAGACACTACATACTGATATACACCTGAACATCAGCAGGAGAGGACTCTTTAAAGTAGAGACACTACATACTGATATACACCTGAACATCAGCAGGAGAGGACTCTTTAAAGTAGAGACACTACATACTGATATACACCTGAACATCAGCAGGAGAGGACTCTTTAAAGTAGAGACACTACATACTGATATGAACCTGAACATCAGCAGGAGAGGACTCTTTAAAGTAGAGACACTACATACTGATATACACCTGAACATCAGCAGGAGAGGACTCTTTAAAGTAGAGACACATTCTTCTCAGATGTTCACAATTCATAATGCTCAGATAAACCCCAGGCTGTGTAACGCCCCCTGCTGTTCAGGTGAGTTCCCTACCTGTCTGAGGATGAAGCTGGTGGAGGTGGTGCTGCCGTCAGACCTCTTCAGGCGGCTGCGTCTGGAGAACGTCCCTCTGTTACCCTGGAGAGCACAAAACACAAACAACCCTTTTTATTTTTTGTTTTTCTGATCCTACTTCTGCTTTCATTACTATATTTATCCCTAACTCTCTTCCACACTAAGTCAAGGTCACCTTTCCTGCAGCAAACGCCATTGAAACCAGATTGTTGTCGTTGCTGCCTGTCTGCTTTATTAAACCAAACATAGGTAGGTAGGTAGGTAGGTAGGTAGGTAGGTAGGTAGGTAGGTAGGTAGGTAGGTAGGTAGGTAGGTAGGTAGGTAGGTAGGTAGGTAGGTAGGTAGGTAGGTAGGTAGGTAGGTAGGTAGGTAGGTAGGTAGGTAGGATGGATGGATGGATGGATGGATGGATGGAGAGATGGATGGAGAGATATGATACATTAGAAAAGACATGTACCATAAAGGATACACGATATAAAATGTTCTTGATACGTTAACATGTTCTATGAAAGACCGATATACTACAGCAACAGAAATATAGACATATATTACATTAAAATAGATATATATTAGAGAACATCAACGTTGCTAACCCCCACTTAGAGTGACCCATTTTTATATGAAGCCAATTTGTCTCAGCTCTTGAGAAGCAAATGAGGCGACACCTCACCTGAGACGGGGGAGGAATATGATAAATAACTTGACAGATGTTCACACTACAGTACGTGAGGCATAGTGTCCTCCTGTGACCTTGGAGAATCTGGGGTAAGTGGATGCATCCTTCTTCAAAACAGATTAATAAAACGCAGACTGCTGCTCACCTTGAATGATGACCCTGACGAAATCCTACTTTTTCTGGATGTTTTGTTCTTTATTTTTTGCTTTAAATTTCAAATATTTAAATAGTCAAAAGTAGTTGTCAACAAATCTTGAGTCAAACAACTAATCGATGAATTTACCTTTGGGATTCACTGCTTTCTGCTTTATTTACTGATGGGTTGAAATGATGAGTCAATTTACAAATAAGTCAATGAAAAGAAAATCAATCAGCAACTATTTTGATAATCAACTAATGGCGCTTTTCCACTGCAGGGCCTCGCTCGGCTTAGTACGGTATAGTTAGGCCTGGGGCAGTAACTATAGTAACACAGTGTAGGCGGAGCCGTGACGTCATCTTCAATGCGAACCACAAAACCAACATCAGCCGTTAGCTCTTAGCACTCAGAGCTCACAGCTCCTCATATCTGTTCAGAAACTAGACAGAAGTTAAACAAGTACAAACCACAGACTGCCTGTGTCATGGAGAATACAGTCGCTGGTTTATTTATGTCTGTAGGCCGTTGCTGTGAGTGTGGACGGTCGGAGCATATACAACGTTAGCTTAGCCAAGCTCCATTCAGAAAACACGCATTTTAAAAGGTGTTTCTCTGCCGTCTGTCTGCAGACTTGTCAAAGCATTAATTCATGGTTTTTACTAACCGGTATCAGTATGTTGTTACTTCGGCATCATTTAGAAACGTGTATTACAATTAAATCACAGTCAAATATCTTCATCTTGTTGTAGTTGTAGCCCCCTTGCCAGCGATTCTCTCTCTAGTTTAGCATACTCAGCCCGACTCAGCCCGGTTTTTCCCCTGGAAAGAACCACGATTTTGGAGGGCCAGAAAAACGGTGAAAAAGTACTCGTTAGCCGGAACTACGCCTAGTGGAAACGCAACCAAACACGGGCCGGGTTTGGCACGGCACGCTTACATGTGCTACGCGCTGCAGTGGAAATGCGTTGTGTTTAGTTACTAAAATGCTAGACATTTGCTAGTTTCAATTGACACTGTTGTCTCAGTCATGGCTGTTCTTCTTTGAGAGAGGTGATAGTAAATACAAATCATTAGATGTTGGAGTCAAATAAGACATGATATTCAAAGGCCATATTCATTTTGGACATTTCAAAGACACGGTAAATGTAGAAAATAGTTGTCGAATGCCTTAAATATAATATATTGACTGATTCTGTGGGATTATATCAACGTGTAAACTATCAGAGATTCCACCATTCGTTAGTTTCAATCCCTTTAATATTTCTTGTTGTATCAACTATCTATATAAGTACATCTGTAAACAATTGCGCATGCGTTGAAGGACACTGACAGCCAAAGTACTGATTCATAGATGTGTAAATTACAGCCCTGTTCAGTATCAATAATGTTTGCTAAATGATGCTCCAGTGCAACAAAGTCCATCTATATTCCCTCCTTCCTCATCAGTAGAATTCCATCAGAACATGCTTAATAATTAAGAACCCGATTTAATTTCCTTTTGAATAAATCAAACTCTCCCCATACTGCAGGACCTGTATTTGATTAACGATGACCCCTCGAGGCTCGTTAGGAGTGATGAGAAAAGCAGCTTCAGTGAAACAGAGGGCAGCACGATGCGTTCACTGTCTCTGGGGTCTCTGCTCATTTCCTTAAATCAATGAGTGTAAATCAAGAGGTCAACAATGTCAGGGAATCATTTCCATAGATGTTTACCTTTCGACCTCTGACGCAGATGCCCAGCCTTGGGCAGCATGCTATCTCCCTTAAGGAGGGGCTGCCCTAGCAAGTTGTTGTTACCAGTTTGTGACCGGGCAGCTCTCTGTCAGAGATAGTTACTGTTGTGGGACACCTGGAACACATCCTTCTCGGGGTGTAGATGACCCCGAGCCATAAGCGACAACAAATGTGGTTCAGTGTCCTCAGCTGTTTAGTCTATCTATTGAAGAATGTTGATTATTACACTCTGAACTATTTAAAACCTGGAGCTACAGAAGGGTTCTTCAGAATTGATTGTGGCATCTCATCCGTGTGGTCAGACCACAATCTCAATCCCGTGACATGTCTTGTGAATTCTTCGGCTGAAGCTCCAAATAAACCGTCAGTGTTTGCCATCAAAGCTCCAGCTCTCCATCGTGTCTCTCTGAGTCCTGACTCCAAATGCTTCAGAAGTTTCCCCCACAGATAACCTATTGACCTCTAACACTGTTTATCCTATCAATACCAGGCGAGATGTTCACAAGATGTGTTTGTTTTCTATCAGGACTTTAGGTCTCTAATTATACCTTGCATTTCAAATTGTAACTTGTGTCTTGTTTATCTTTAATATTTAATGCATTACTCTTAATTACTATGAAGCTATTTTTAGCTCTTTACTTCTGCTGTAACAATGGAAACGTCCCCTCTGTGGGACGAATAGGTATTCTCTGAACTAGAAGACAGTAAGAAAGATGTTCATAAGATGTGTTGTTTTCCTATAAGACTCTTATCACGCTATTTTCTTATCAATATTAGGACTCCATGTCATTTTGCATTACATATAACTAGAAGAAAGAAAGATAGATTTTCACAAGATGTGTTGTTTTCCTGTATATGTATAGACTCTTATGTTATTTTGAATTTAAAATAAATAGAATACATTAAGAGAGATTTAAGACGTATTTCTTCCCTATCAATATAAGGACTCTCATGTTATTTCGCATTCAAAATAAGAGACATTTTCACACAATCTGTTGTTTTCCTCTCAATATTAGTACTCCTAATCTGCGTTAAAACAACTAGAAGACAGTAGGACAGATTTCCATAATGCTGCCGTCGTCCTACCTGGAACACGGGCTTCTGCATCCCTTCTCCTATCCCGTGTCGGGTGTAGATGTGCCGGGACATCTCCGCCAGTTCATCGGTCCAGGGAGGGGGCTGCCTCTCGGTTCCTCCCCACTGGAAGTGCTGCTGCTCCGGGGGAGGAGGAGGCCGGTGCACCGCCGCCTCCAGCTTGGCTCCGGTTCCTCTTCACGACAACAGGGGAGGGAAAAGATGCGTCCCGGTCCCGGTCTGCGGAGGTTCTGCACGGATGAAGAGCCCCGCAGATCAGAGCGACCACAGATACTCCCTCCCTCCCCCCCCCCCCCCCCCTCCTTCACCTTCACTGTCACTCCCATCCAACTAGGCTTTAATGGTGCTGCGTTCAAGGACAATGCAGACTTTTCAGTGCTGCAACTTGAGATGCGCATCCTAGGTTGACAATTGTGAAAATCAAGACTTCACTCTCAACATATCACTGCGTTAACCCTTAAATGAGCTATGAGATATCAATATTATGTTATGTAAAACTAATTGATGGCTATTTATCTAACTTAAAGGTGGGGTAGGTAAGTTTGAGAAACCGGCTGGAGGTACACTTGTTGTTATATTCCATGGAATGCTCTTAACATCCCGATAGCAATGAACATCTGAAGTGCTTTGACAACAAATCCATAAAGAAATGTCAAAAAAGCTCGACCAATCATCTGAGCCGGCCCGGCTAAAGTAACTGGATGGCCTACCTGCCTGTCATCCTTCCATCTGGGCACTAACTTATCTCGTGCCCTCATTGGTCATGTGCGCGTTCGTGTGTGTTGGAGGAGGGACTATGTCAGGAAGTGGCAGATTGTTTCCGGTTGTGTATTTTCAAATTCTAGCGCACTCGAGCTGGTTTCTCCAGAATTATCTACCCCACCTTTAAGATACGCATCCACGCTTGACAATTATGAAAATGAAAGTATTTTCTAAAAAAGTTCACCCTCAATCTATCACTTCGTTTAACCCTTAAATGCGCAATGACATACATATTATGTACAACTAATTAATTGCGATTTTCTACATAACACTGTTTTTTAAACCCATATTATACATAAATACACCTCTATAAAAGCCCTGTTTCACTGTAATTACATCCAAATGACTCCGTTAGTACACCCACAGTATACCATTGGTGCATGTTAAACCGTATTACACCAATATTATACCCATGTAACACTATAATTACACCCAATTTCCACAAGTGTAATCCTAATATTACATCCTTATTGCACGGTTATTGGAACTCATTTTACACATTAATACTATTAAAGCCCAATTTACAATTTTTTGTATAGATGTGTATTAACGAACATGGTAGTTAAATGTTTTTCTTTTACCTTACAGTCTATTTTGTTTTCCTAGAATTTGAACAAGCAGCATTTGAAGGCAGCGTAATTCAAATATCCTAAAAACACAACAAATAAGAAAACTGAACAAATAGAAAAATGTAATAGGCGATCTTAAAAATAAATGTAAACATTATTTATGATGGCATTAAACAATTTAAATGGTAAAAAGATCATATGCAAACATATATCAAGTATAATATATATTACAGCATTTCAAGTCTAATCGAATAACTTTCTACGGATGTATCGCTGTGTTTCTCGCCTGAAAATAAAACAGGCCGGTTTTATCTCAGAAAAGGAAGTAGGACAAACAGATGATAGCATCTCCTGTCGTGCTCAGCAGACAGCACTACCAGCTGTGCTTTCCTAAAGGACGGCCTGCAGTGTGTGGCTTTGAACGTTTTATTAAAGAGAGGACATTCAGACCTGCATTTTGCCTCCACAATAACACCGGCATTTAGAGACTGAGCCGCGCACCCTTTTGACTGAAACTATAAAAAGGCCAATGAATAAATCATACCTTCTGACAAACGGTCGTATTATTATCTTGTTCACAGACAGCTGGTGAAGTGTGCAGGGAAAAGAAGAGAATAATTAGTTCCACAGTTTCTATTTTTATCTTCTTCCTCTTAATTGTATAAATGTAATTACTTGAAGAGGCTCTTCAGTTTTTTCAGTGTTCAGTTTCTCTGCATATAAATGGCCTGAAAAGTCTGGACTCCTTTAGGAGCAGTGACATCACTATGTAACACTCACGCTTCTATTGGCTAGCACTCCAACACATTGTGATGGGACATCTTTAAGTGTTTGAACAATCACAACAGAGCCGGCCAGCTAACCAATCAGAGCAGACGAGGCTCTGGTTTCAGACAGAGGGTGAAAAGAGGTGCTGCAGCACAGGCAGTATGAGAAAAATAAAGAGCTTTTTGAACATTAAAGCATGGAGACATGTAGAGACACTACATACTGATATACACCTGAACATCAGCAGGAGAGGACTCTTTAAAGTAGAGAGACTACATACTGATATACACCTGAACATCAGCAGGAGAGCACTCTTTAAAGTAGAGACACTACATACTGATATACACCTGAACATCAGCAGGAGAGGACTCTTTAAAGTAGAGACACTACATACTGATATACACCTGAACATCAGGAGGAGAGCACTCTTTAAAGTAGAGACACTACATACTGATATACACCTGAACATCAGCAGGAGAGCACTCTTTAAAGTAGAGACACTACATACTGATATACACCTGAACATCAGGAGGAGAGGACTCTTTAAAGTAGAGACACTACATACTGATATACACCTGAACATCAGCAGGAGAGGACTCTTTAAAGTAGAGACACTACATACTGATATACACCTGAACATCAGCAGGAGAGCACTCTTTAAAGTAGAGACACTACATACTGATATACACCTGAACATCAGGAGGAGAGGACTCTTTAAAGTAGAGACACTACATACTGATATACACCTGAACATCAGCAGGAGAGGACTCTTTAAAGTAGAGACACTACATACTGATATACACCTGAACATCAGCAGGAGAGGACTCTTTAAAGTAGAGACACTACATACTGATATACACCTGAACATCAGCAGGAGAGGACTCTTTAAAGTAGAGACATTACATTCTGATATACACCTGAACATCAGCAGGAGAGGACTCTTTAAAGTAGAGACACTACATACTGATATACACCTGAACATCAGCAGGAGATAACTCTTTAAAGTAGAGACACTACATACTGATATACACCTGAACATCAGCAGGAGAGGACTCTTTAAAGTAGAGACACTACATACTGATATACACCTGAACATCAGCAGGAGAGGACTCTTTAAAGTAGAGACACTACATACTGATATACACCTGAACATCAGCAGGAGAGTACTCTTTAAAGTAGAGACACTACATACTGATATACACCTGAACATCAGCAGGAGAGGACTCTTTAAAGCAGAGACACTACATACTGATATACACCTGAACATCAGCAGGAGAGGACTCTTTAAAGTAGAGACACTACATACTGATATACACCTGAACATCAGCAGGAGAGGACTCTTTAAAGTAGAGACACTACATACTGATATACACCTGAACATCAGCAGGAGAGGACTCTTTAAAGCAGAGACACTACATACTGATACACCTGAACATCAGCAGGAGAGGACTCTTTAAAGCAGAGACACTACATACTGATATACACCTGAACATCAGCAGGAGAGGACTCTTTAAAGCAGAGACACTACATACTGATATACACCTGAACATCAGCAGGAGAGGACTCTTTAAAGCAGAGACACTACATACTGATATACACCTGAACATCAGCAGGAGAGGACTCTTTAAAGCAGAGACACTACATACTGATATACACCTGAACATCAGCAGGAGAGGACTCTTTAAAGCAGAGACACTACATACTGATATACACCTGAACATCAGCAGGAGATAACTCTTTAAAAGTCTCTTCAGGTGTTCCCAAGATGTATGGGATGTCGCCAGTGCAGAGAGATAAATAAAAATGATATTATGCGAGACCTGCGAAACCCGGGACTCTCCTAATCTCCTCACAGCAGGGAGACATGTCACAGTAGAGGTAAGAGAAACGAATATGAAACCTGAGAATGAGCATCCACAGGCAAATGTAAACAGACCACCCTTCACACAGGTACATGTCTTTTTATTTCAAAGAATATTATACATTTTGCTCCATTTAAAAAAGCAGTTTTTAAAATCCTGGATAAAGGAACTTTTCCTGGAATCTTTTTAAATATACAGAATTATACATCTGAGAAGTGACTCGCCGAACGTGTGTCCATGTCATCCTTTGATTTCTACAGACAAACAAGGCATCCAGTGGTAAATAAATGTTTACAAAGCTACGGTGCAATGTCAAAGCCACCGTCCAACAACCAGGTATTTTACAACTAATATACAAAGCCTTTTACTACGAGGCGCGTCAAGCAGATAGACAGTTTGGCTAGACATGATAACCATGGAGCTCCTGCAATATACATGACTGATTTAGTGAAAGCGGCTCCTTCATGTTAACCCCAACAACATCACCTTTTTTATATTAACTAGAAAAGTGTCCCATTTACAGTTTGCTGGAAAATCAAAGTAAGCAAGAGTTAGAATAATAATTACACATTCTCCAGCCATGTAAAGTATACATGTATAAGGTCTCAATATATATATATATAAATCACAAGGACAGACCATGACGATTTAGAAATTAGAAGTGAGTATTGGCATAACATAAAGTCGTGTTTCTGATGAACGGAAGAGACCCCCCGTGGAGATGAGGCAGGAAGGTATTAACGAGAGAATCATATGCAGCCGTTGTTTACATTAATAAACACAAACAATTAACTATTTCACCCTAAAATCTGATGATCCTTGAAAATCATTTTACAACGATGAACCCATTATGGTTAAGCCATCGAAACACACACACACACACACACACACGTCCTTTTAAATATGTCAAATGCAACCAGATGTCATTGCAAGGCCGTGAGTTGAAGTCTTTTTTTAACCATTTACACAAATATAACTGTTAATGTAGGATAGTTGAACATATAGTTCTGTTCAAAACACAGATCAGCGTTAGTGATGGCTGCTGGTGATGAAGGGAAATATGGAGCTCCTGTCTTTTTAACTAATGTGTCCTAAAGCAAAACGCCTCACCTTCCTGCAGATGTATTAACAGCTCAGAGTGAAGGGTCCCTGCAGAGTGAAGGGTCCCTGCAGAGTGAAGGGTCCCTGCAGAGTGAAGGGTCCCTGCAGAGTGACGGGTCCCTGCAGAGTGACGGGTCCCTGCCTTCTGACTTAGAAACAGAACATTTCGGCCACGTTCACATTAATGCAGACACATTTGAAATGGATGTTCAGGCATCAAATGGGATCCAAAGCACACTAGCTCGAGCACTAGAATACTGTGCAGGACAGCTCCAAACAACACAGCTGTCCTTTTGCCATCCTTACATCAATGTTGAGAGCGTGTTTTAGGACAGTAATGCATTGTTCTCGTCTTGCAGGCTCACTATAACGCACACGTTTCTGTCTCACAAGCATCTCACGGGACAGATAGGCTTCAGTTTGAATCCAACAGGCGGCTCAAAGGCTAGCATGAAGGCTAACACTCACATTTCACTAGTTTATCACATACTGAGCTCCTTTGTTACTAATTGATATTGTAGCGTGTACTTAGCTTTATTGGTTGCCTAAAGCATTTTAAGTGCAAAACAGTATGGAAGCAGAAAATATGAAATGATTGAGTTAATTGGGAAAGTAGATAAAGAACCTTTTTTTGTATTTATCTTCATTAGTGTGAAGACCTTTTTTCGCTAACCCGAAACGGACATGTTGTGTGAATTCTTCGAAGCGGGGTCCATTCAAAAATAACAGTTTTGGGGAGTAGCGTTGTGTTGAACAATGCTAATGTCTTAGCATTATGCTCATAACATGGTCCTGTTTTGGTGGCAACTCTTCTTCCATGTTGACCTGCGATGTGTTCACTGTCAGCCAGGAAAAAGGAGCATTGTAAGAGAGAGGAGAAATCTCCCGACGTCATGTTCAGCCTCATGCACACACACAGTGTCCTGATGAACAGCAGACCTGCGTCACACACACACCTCAGGTATTTCTGTCTCGAATGGTGTGTTTAGCTCATCAGGCACAAAAATGTCTAAAGGAATGTCCCTAAAGCAGTTACCACACACACTCACACACACTCACACACTCTCTCACACACTCTCACACACACACACACTCACACAAGGCAAGACAAACGAACACACCACTGGAAACAGAAATATCCAAAATGTGTTTTGTGTTCAGGTCTGCGGTGTGTCGGAGTTTTAGAGCAGAGGCTGCTGATAGTACGCCTGCTGCTGCTGCTGCTGCTGCTGCTGCTGCTGGGGAGCCTGGTGGGGGGGGGGCGCCACAGGGTAGGACCCCGGAGGCATGCTGGAGTTGTGATAGGTTGACATGTCCATGGCCACGCCCCCCTGGTGCGGGTAGGGAACCTGGTTCATGTACTGAGCGTTCATACCACTGCTGGAAGAAAACACAGAAATGACGATTAGAACCAACAGCGAAACACAACGATGACAAATTCGATACGATAATACTTTATTGGTCAGATCAAGCCTGAAATGTGACTTGTATCACAGCAGCTCCATGTGTAACATCAACAGACACATATCAAGACAACACATGAAAAACAAACAAACAATTAACATAGCAGCACGAGAGAACAGCTGCTCAAAGAGCCTTCAGCTGCATCTGATCTGGACTCAGCTCTGTGTTCTCTGAGAGGACAGACTGGAGCACAGAGGATGCTTCAGACTGACTTTAATCACTCTACCCGTGTTGTTAAGAAAACAGTGTTCACAATTAGAAGATTGTAAATGTGAAAGATCTAAATTGCCAGCTTTATTATTAATATTAGAATAGAAGAATGTATTGTCATTATACAAGTACTTTTAAGGTGCCATCAAGACATTCAGAAAAGACAGCATACATATTATGAGCCTTTCTGCAGAGCTTCTACTCGGTCATCCTTTCAGGTCCTGCTTACAGTGTTAGAAAAATATCACTTGTCCCCCCCCAGTGGCGAGCCGTGACTTTTATACCTAGGCCCTCTGACCCCCACCCTCGAAAAAAAGAGTTTTACGTCACAGCGTATACTTCAGCAGAATATCAAAACAACGGCCCGGGGTGCAAAACACATCTATGAAAGCGACCCTCTGCCACACAGAACAACACCTGTACATAACCCAATTTGTGTTCTTTGAAATTGAAATCGCATTGTGTTTGTTACTTTCGTTGCAGTTGTATGTCATAAGTGTAATTTGGCTTGGCTTCCTATTTTGTATGGACATGCTTTTATTTTGAAGGCGAATTTACGCTGTTGACAGGAAGTTGTTGTTGCTATGGAAACAAGAATAGCTTCCCAGCGGCCGGAACTTGTCATAAAGTCCGCGATAATAAAGCCCACCCATTTAGAGGGGAGATATGATTGGTCAACTGTACTGTCATTTGACAAAACTCTCTCGTTGAGTTACTATAGCGGGCCCTCTGTGAATTCATAGCAGGTCTTCACCTCGCGGAGAGCTTCTTTATTTAACCCTACACATTCCAACAGAAACTGAATAGGCAGATTCGAAGGACTTATTTCTTTAGAAATGTTATTTTAAATACAATTAAATCAAGTTATTTTGGTGAAACTAATGAAAAATATAACTAAAAAAAAATATTAAAAAAAAATATTAAAAAAAAAAAAAAATTGTTGAATGTTTTTAAATATTATTTTGAAGAATATATTAGAGGGCCCTGACGGCTCGCCCCGGCTTGAGCTTCAATCTCAGGATCCATGTGTTTATGATCCTCTCCAGAATGGAAGTAGTCATGCTCTGGTCTATCCCACATGCTCCTCTGACATCCAACACTTAGTTTCAGGTGGCCTGTGGAACTGCCAGTCAGCTGTTCCTAAGGCTGACTTCATCTCTGGCTACGCTTCCCTGCAGTCTCTGGATTTCCTTGCCCTCACGGAGACCTGGATTACTCCATCCAACACATCCACCCCAGCAGCTCTCTCCACAGCATATTCCTTCTCCCATACGCCCAGACCCACTGGCAGAGGAGGTGGCACTGGTCTCCTGCTCTCTCCAAAATGGAGCTTTTCCCTCTTCAAGCTTCCTAACTTCACTCCTTCCACCTTTGAATTCCATGCCGTCACAGTAACCCATCCTATACAATTAACCATTGTTGTTCTCTACCGTCCGCCAGGCGCCTTGGGGGACTTCTTGGAGGAATTAGATCATCTTCTCTCACACATCCCTGAAACTGGCCCTCCGGCTGTACTTCTCGGAGACTTCAACCTCCAGACGGGGAAGATAGACGAACTAATATCTCTGTTAACCGCCTTCGCTTTCTCATTGTCTCCATCCGAACCAACTCATAAAGCTGGCAATGTCCTTGATCTCATATTCTCAAGGAATTGCACTACTTCTAACCTCTCTGTTAACCCGCTCCACACATCCGATCACTTCTTCCTTTCATTCTCTCTACCCCTTTCCAGACATAACAAAATAATCTCTTCTCAGCCTGCACCTGTCCGCCGTAACCTTCGTTCCCTCTCCCCCTCTACCTTTGCCTCATCGGTGCTCTCAGCCCTCCCTTCCTCTGATTCGTTTCAACTCCTGCCTCCAAACTCTGCTGCAGAAACTCTCCTCTCTACTCTCTCATCCTCTCTGGACTCTCTCTGTCCTCTCACATCTCGGCAGGCTCGTCAGTCCCCCCCTGCTCCCTGGCTAAATGACGCACTGCGTGCTAATAGAACCGTCCTTCGGGCAGCAGAGAGGAAATGGTGGAAATCCAGACACCGTGACGACCTCCTAACCTATCAGGCTCTCCTCTCCTCTTTCTCTGCCTCCATCTCTCAGGCAAAGAGCACTTTCTTTCAAGATAAGATCCAATCTTCCTATTCCAATCCCAAAAAACTATTTTCCATCTTCTCCACCCTCTTGGACCCTCCCAAAGCCCCTCCCCCCTCCTCACTTCTGTCAAGCGACTTTGTTAACCACTTCGAAAAAAAGGTTGATGATATTCGCTCTTCTTTTTCTGACTCACCTTTACTGACCGCTGGGTCACCAGACCCTCCTTTCAACCACTCACTAACCTCCTTTTCCCCTCTCTCTCTCCAAGTGAGGTTCTTACCCTCATTACCTCTGCCCGCCCTACCACCTGTCCTCTGGACCCTATCCCTTCAAACCTCCTTCAGACTATCGCTCCTGATATTCTACCGTTTCTCACCCATTTCATCAACACTTCTCTAACTTCTGGTCACTTTCCAAATAGTCTCAAGGAGGCAAGAGTAAACCCTCTCCTAAAGAAACCCACTCTCAACCCGTCTGATGTTATAAACTACAGGCCTGTCTCTCTCCTCCCGTTCCTGTCTAAAACACTTGAACGCGCTGTCTTTAAACAACTCTCCTGTTATCTCCACCAGAACAACCTCCTGGATCCGCACCAGTCTGGGTTCAAGGCAGGTCACTCCACAGAAACGGCCCTCCTTGCTGTCACTGAGGAACTGCACACTGCTAAAGCAGCATCCCTCTCCTCTGTCATCATCATGTTGGACCTGTCAGCTGCATTCGACACGGTGAACCATCAGATCCTCCTTCGCACTCTCCAAGAACTTGGAGTTTCAGGCTCTGCACTTTCCCTCCTCGCCTCATACCTCAAAGACCGTACCTACAGGGTAACTTGGAGAGGGTCTGAGTCTGACCCTTGTCAATTAACTACAGGGGTCCCTCAGGGCTCTGTTCTTGGTCCCCTCCTTTTCTCTCTGTACACAAACTCGCTCGGATCGGTCATTAGCCCGCATGGTTTTTCTTACCACTGCTATGCTGACGACACCCAATTGATTCTGTCCTTTCCCCGCTCAGAGACCCAGGTCGTCGCACGCATCTCTGCTTGTCTAGCTGACATCTCTCAGTGGATGTCTGCTCATCACCTCAAGCTCAACCTTGACAAGACTGAACTGCTTTTCCTTCCGGGAAAAGATTGTCCTATTCTTGACCTGACGATCAACATCGGCACCTCTGTTGTTTCCCCGACTCAGACTGCAAGGAATCTGGGTGTGACCCTGGATAACAACCTCTCCTTCACTGCAAACATCGCTGCTACAACTCGTTGCTGCAGATATACGCTGTACAACATCAGGAAGATTCGTCCCCAGCTGACCCAGAAAGCCACCCAGGTTCTGGTCCAGGCTCTCGTCATCTCACGCCTAGACTATTGCAACTCCCTCCTGGCTGGTCTACCTGCATGTGCCATCCGACCTCTTCAGCTCATCCAGAATGCAGCGGCTCGTCTGGTCTTCAACCTTCCAAAATGTTCCCACACCACTCCGCTCCTCCGCTCCCTTCACTGGCTCCCGGTAACTGCTAGAATCCACTTCAAGACACTAGTACTTGCATACCATGCTGCGAATGGATCTGGCCCTTCCTACATCCAGGACATGGTTAAACTGTACACCCCAGCGCGTGCACTCCGCTCGGCATCAGCCAAACGACTCGCTGCACCCTCGCTGCGAGGTGGACCCAAGTTCCCATCAGCAAAAACACGTGGGTTTGCTATCCTGGCTCCAAGATGGTGGAATGAGCTCCCCATTGACATCAGGACGGCAGAAAGCTTGCACATCTTCCGGCGCAGACTGAAAACTCATCTCTTTAGATTCCACTTCGAGCGATAGAATTACTATCAAAGCACTTATATACTAACATAGGACTGGCTTATCTATAGCCAGCTGACAAAGCACTTATATACTAACATAGGACTGGCCTATCTATAGCCAGCTGAGTAGCACTTGAAATGTGTGGCTCTATGATACCTGTTGTACTTATATGATTCTGTTTTTCTTCTGGGCTGTGTCTTCCTGGTCGTATGTACTTATTGTAAGTCGCTTTGGACAAAAGCGTCTGCTAAATGCAATGTAATGTAATGTAATGTCATCACATACAGAGCATCAACTAGTTCCTGGACAGTGTCCTTCACATGCTGATATCCAAGAGAGGGAGTCACACAGTCACAAGATGGAGGAATAGAAAGCAGTATTCAATGTTTACTTCAGATTAGCTCCACGTCAGAAATGAGCATGCTTGATGTCTCTCTCCATAAAGGCTGAATCATCATGTTAATCACATAGCTATCATCTGCCTCAAACAGTCCTGATGCTCTTCTAGGTAATCACACATCCTGTCATGTTCACAGCTACAGTTGGGATACATTTGTTATCATGTGACTCTCATACTGGAAGAGGACATTCAGTATTTTCCCAACAATATGTTTTCTTACCTCATGTAGGGAGGCTGAGCAGCTTGGCAGTTGGGGGGGGCGGAGACGTTGGGGGGCAGAGAGTGCAGTTGTCCGGGCTGGTCGCTGGGCAGAGAGTAGGTCTGCAGAGGAGGGCCCTGAGGCATCGCAGGGGGCATGTAGGGGCCGCCAGCCGGGCCCATGTAGCCCTAAGCAGATCACAAGATAAGACAAGATGGACCTTCAAGTTTCAAGGCTGTTATTGTCACAGGCTCCTCCAACAGTGCAACACAATACAACAGATAATAGTGCAAGTAATACAAATAAAATGGAATAGTGCAAGGAGAGTCTATATACAAGTAATTGCAATATGATATATTAGATAAATAATGTGTAGGTTGCAAACAGATGAATGTTATGGATGTTCATTGATCCTCGTAGGGAAATTCAGGTTTCATGGCAGCAGCAGAATAATAAAGAAATAGAGATAGTACACATGGAATATAGCAGTGCATGACATTAAGGATTAGCTGTGGGCCGTCTAAGCTAATTTACAGATGGCCCTGAGCTCAATACAGATTGCCCTGAAAAATGCGTGCGGACGAAATGACGCACGAAGGGCTTGGGCGGCCTCCCCCTAGAACATTTAGATGTGTGCAGGTCTTAGATGCTGTCTGGTTCTCTAGACTGAATTATAAGATGAACCACCACAATATTATATTGTTCAATTTCAATTTTATTCTTCATTTCACTTGTTTGTTTGTTCTGGTTTGTGTTGCTCGCTTGCATGCCCTGCATATAAGAAATACTTAAGTTGTTGGTCAAGACACTTTCCATCTGATGAAGGCAAACGCCTTCCCAGATGTACAAAAGTTGGTCGAAGGAATGCCTCCTCACCCGGAAGCTGACCGAGCAGACCCGAGCAGCAGTCGAGAGGAGCCGAGCGCATCCGCCAAGCACACAAAATGGCGACGTCAGAGTTCCCGTTAGTCGGCAAACACTTCATGTGGAGAAAGAGATGTCCTGGATGGGTTGATTGTGCGTTGATCTGTTGGTAATGCCTCGGGGTTCCGGTGGGCATGTAAACTAATGCATAATGCTGCGCTATACTTTGTGGCCTCACCCGGTTGCATAGGGACACTTATTGTTTAGGTGTCTTTTAATAAGCAGGTAGTCCTATCATTAGCTCGAACTAGATAGATCTGATCGATATGGACATAAACGCGAGTGAAGTCTAATCTGACCGGAGAGGGAGATCAGCTGCTGCTGACGAGTCGACACGCAGCGATGAGCGGAACAAAACACACACTTCAGGTTAGAATATCACACGTAGCTATTTTAATTACCTCTCAAACTACCTACACTAGTTATAGATATGTTTAGTTTTACTGTCGGGTCACTCATTACTGATCCGCGAGCTGCGTGATACTGGCATGATAGATTGCCCGATCGGGCAACCAGCAGGTGAGGCTTCATTGCCTGAGCTAAATACTAGATGGCCCCGGGCCATCGGGCAGTCCTAAATGTCGAGCCCTGTATACACAGGCATAATTAGAATATAACATGTTTTAACAATATGAATAATTCAGGGTAATCAACTGTTAAAAACTGACAACTGACAAAATGTTTTGTCCAATAAATGGATGTTTTCAAAGTCAATGAATAATTATGATTTTTGCCACAATCGAGCAGCCCTAGGAGGTAGTATCTCAGTCTGTTGGGACTTGGATTGGGAACCAAATGGTCGCTAGTTCAAGTCCCAATCGGACCTAACGTGTGGTCTGCTTAATTGCCAACCTTGAGACCTCAGAAATCGTATTTCAAAACCACCGCGGGGGTAACATATTAAATATGTTAATCTAAGTGCAATGCCTTGCGGCCTGTCGCACCTTGATGGAGCATATGTGTGGGCTGAAAGGAGTGAGCAGAGTTGTCGATTCTTGTTCTGTTACTATCTTCCTCACCCTGTGCGCTACTAAAGAGACGCGCTACCATGGAAACCAAACAATGGTGTAGCTGTATTAAAGTCCGAGTGGAAACAGTCGTGAGTAAATCTTTTGTCAGAAATCGGGAGAAATATGACTGCGGGAGGAAACCGGGAGAGGGCAGTGAAATCGGGAGGGTTGGCAAGTATGGTGGTCTGGTAGCTGGGAAATGTCGAGGGGTCCTTGAGCAAGGCACGGATTTGATAAACTCTCACACAAATCCTATATAGTGTGATCAATGTCTCATTTATCCAATCATGTGATCACTAACTCCCAATCACATTCATAAGTAAGACATTACAAGGTAACAGAAATCTCTTTACTCACACTATTGTAAAAGCGCTAAAGCCCAAATCCTTGTTTTAGGAATTGAAGAGAATGTCAGAGCTTAGTTTGTTTCCATTTTCTCAGTAAGTCCACATCATCTGTCTGTCCCAGGAGGAGCTAGGGCGGCTCGATTATGGCAAAAATCATAATCTCGATTATTTGGGTCGATAATTGATATCACGATTATTAAAAACGATTATCCATTTACTTTGAAAACATCAAAGTATTGAAAAAGAAAAAGGTGTAGTATGTTTTTAACAGTTGATTACCCTGAACTTTAAGTATAATAAAATGTCTAGCGACTGCGATATAGCTACAGAATGTAAGACACTAAACCACCTGGTTGTTAAAGTGCAGACTGTTATAGAAAGTCAGGAAGGGTTGCTGGGTAAAGTACCAGGTTTGTTCTTCTGCAGTTTCATGTACTTGTGTTTACAAAGATCCATGTCACTGCAGGCGCAATAACAACCTGGTATTTCAGAGTACTCTGCAGAAAACATAAAGATGAAGGGGAAAAGAACAACGACGACAAAAACTGGAGCAGCACTCTGGTGTGGCCAGCGAAGTGCACATTTCTCTAAATCTCAGAGGAGAGACAGTGGCATCAATCATTGCAGAGAAAACAGCCACCGAGAGAACTCCAGGGAGCAGGAAAGGCTGACTGAATGTCAGGCCATCAAGAAGCATCAAAACCCAACTGCTTCGCTGGCCAAATATAACACAAGGGTAGGATGTGAGGAATAAAATATGACACTAATAGCAATATATAATCACCGTGTCTCTGCTCGGAGTGATTTCCTCTACAGTAGAGCTCTTTTGTCTCAAATCATATCAAGAAATCGAAAAAGTGAGAGAACTGATGTTTAATATGAGGAGAACTGGTGGGTGGGCTGAACAGCCAATCAGAGTGATTTCTTTGGCCGACTGCCCGCCGATTCAACATGTTGAATCGCTTGGTGTGTCCGGGCCTTAAGTCTCTCCAGCCTTCAGTCTTGTAAACTGTTCACCAACCTCTGACTGAACCCATCGATACATAATGCATGACTTGTTTTGTATCGACTCGATTCTGAATTAAATCGTATTATAATCGCAATTACGATTTTGGCTTGCAACGATTATGAAAACAACATAATCGAAATAAAACGATTATTATAATTTTTTTAATTGAACTTTAAGTATAATTCAACTGAAAAACCAGAGTACTCAACTGTTAAAAACATCGTTCACATTTTTTTTTTCAATAAATGGACATTTTCAAAGTAAATGGATAATCGTTTTTAATAATCGTGATATCAATTATTGACCCAAATGACCCAAGCAATAGAGAGGCGAAGTCCCTCCCTTTCCGGGGAGCTCCATGGGACCTTATTTAGAAAAAGTATGTATTGAAGTCAATGCAGAGAGAAAGATTATCTTTAGATTCCGTTTGAATTGTGCCACGAATTACACATATGATGTTTGTCAATCTAAAAGATAATTTTGTGTCGTAAAACTGTGAAGTAACCCTTTCTTAGTGTGAAACCGCTCAATGAACTACATCTCCCATCTCGCACCACACACCCAGACGGCCGTCACGTTGCACATTTCACTTCTTTCTTTCAGAACGAGGTGGAAAGTATTAAACGAGTTGAAAATCACTCCAGGTCTGGGCACGTTGAGAGCTGTGCACACACAAGGGGAGTTAGTCGGTTCCTAAGAGCCAGCATGCGGGACCGGGACTCTGGGATTTGTAGTCTTTCTAGTTGCGTATTTTTCATAGTCTTATATTTCAACAGTTTTACGACAAACTGACTTTTTTGACTTGAAAATTATCTTTTAAATTGACAAACATCATATGTGTAATTCGTGGCACAATTCAAACGGGATCGAAAGATACGTTTTCTCTCTCCATTGACTTCAATACATACTTTTTCTGAAATAAGGTCCCATGGGGCGGAAGTAGATGGGCGGGACTTCGCCACTCTATATAGTTTTTTGACCTGTGAAAATATGTGTTTGTATTTGATACCTTTTGTTTTAAGTAAAGAGTCAAACAAACTTTCCTCAAGCGCATTTTGTCCGAGACAAGCTGACTGCTACTCGTGAATCGAATGTTTGGATTAGACGGAACGACAGTAGTTTGAATGCAAAGGTAATAAACGACATGGGTATCAGCGTATCATTTGGCAGCTTTATTCTGACCTGCATAGCAACAGCTGGTCCGGCTGGAGCATACTGCGTCTGCATCTTAGAGTAGGCCGAGTAGAACGGAGCCTCGTTCATCAGCTTGTTGTAAAGCTCCAGCGCCTCCAACACCTTCACATTCAGCTCCGAAAACTCTGAGTGTTTCCTGCAGCACAGAGACACATTCATGGATATATTTGAACAGATCAAGATGCAGACAGGTGTCTTTTTAAGTCTCTGCAGCTAAAACACAATAGTAGTGTTTTACTTTGTTATATACTCACAGTACAAGTATACACATATATGTCTGAATACACATTAACACAAAGCTGCTCAAATGTTAGCTGACCTCAGTCACTTACAGAAGCTAGGCTAATAATTAGTATAGATTTAAGATGTCTTCAAAAAGCCGATACGCAATGAAAGGCTATTCCAAGAAGTTTAAAACGATGTGGATTCCTTTTTCTTACCTAAGCTAAAAGAATGACCTTCCCAGATAACCCCAAGCGGATATAAACAAGACTGTTTGTGTTGTTTTGTTGTCCTTGTAGTTGCAATGTGTTCAGGGTCTATGCAGGAATCCTGAAGTCAGATGTAAGACCTTTCAAGACCTTTCAAGACCTTTCAAGACCTTTTTTAAGACCCTTTCCTACATTCTAAGACCTCATCGCCACTTGGAGTTCTAACCGGTTACCTTGGCGACACACTTTACCTCACATTGACTAGACACAGTATTGATTGTCCTTCCTCCTTATCTTCCAACCATTTGGACGCAGACTTGCATTTCCCCATAACGATGTTGCTTAGCAACCGGCGTAAACGGAGCTTCGCGCTATCGAGCAGTGAGCGTGCGATGTCCTGTTCAGATGACGTCAAACCCAACGGGATGCCATCAATAAACTACAGAATCACACTACACACCTACGCCATGACTACATTCAGGCAGACTGTAGAATACAACCTCTTTGGACAGTTTATATACTTATTGAAAATAAGCTACAACATTTAATACCTTGGGAAATGCCGTTTAATAGCCTTCATTTTCGTTAATTGATTTATCAACTTGTAATACTTTTTAAGACCCCGCGGACACCCTGGAGTTGTATGTTGTTGTGTTTTGTATTATACTGTCTCCCACAGCCACTTTATCATTTATTATATTGTGAATAAAATAATAAATATATATAAAAATATGTCAGATAGCGCTACCTGTCAATCTCCTGCAGCTTCTCATCGATCATCGGGTTCATCTGCTCACATGCACCTGTTCACATATTGACAGTGAGGGAGAGAAAGAGCAGAGTTAGAGACATACACTGCTGCTCAGACTGTGCAAAGGACTGGCTTTAAAGCAGCATTATGGGCTGTACCCTCCAGCTGGATCAGATCCTGGGTGTCAGGAGTGGAATCTGCAGGATCTGCGTTCTGCAGCAGAGCCAGCGTGCTGTCCATCTTCCCCTGAGGACACAAAGAGAGACAGCAGGGTTTGGATTGGCATTGTGATTGAAAAAGGGATTTGTATCTGCACTGAGGAAAATGTAATACCTCGTCGATGTAGACGGGCTCAGGCTCTGCTCTGGTTTCCAGGCTTGTCTCTTCAGGAGTAGAGCACTTCTCAATAAAAGCCACTGTGGAGCAGAAGGTTGGGTTCAATACGCAGTTCTGAAACTAAGAGAGAGGCGAAGTCCCTCCCTTTCCGGGGAGCTCCATGGGACCTTATTTCAGAAAAAGTATGTATTGAAGTCAATGGAGAGAGAAAGATTATCTTTTGATCCCGTTTGAATTGTGCCACGAATTACACAAATGATGTTTGTCAATTTAAAAGATAATTTTGCAAGTTAAAAAAATTTAAATGTGTGGTAAAACTGTGAAGTAACACTTTGTTTGTGTGAAGCCGCTCAATGAACTACAACTCCCGTCTCGCACCACACACCCAGACGGCCGTCACGTTGGAACATCTCACTTCTGAGTCGGAAAGTATTAAAGGAGGTGAAAATCACTCCAAGTCTGGGCACGTTGAGAGCTGTGCACACACACAAGAGGAGTTCCTAAGAGCCAGCATGCGGGACCGGGACTCTGGGATTTGTAGTCTTTCTAGTTGCGTATTTTTCATAGTCTTATATTTCAACAGTTTTAAGACAAACTGACTTTTTTGACATGGAAAAGATTTTTTAAGATTGACAAACATCATATGTGTAATTCGTGGCACAATTCAAACAGGATCGAAAGATACTTTTTCTCTCCATTGACATAATTTTTCCGAAATAAGGTCGCATGGGTCGGAAGTAGATGGGCGGGACTTCCCCTCTCTATTGGCTTCAGTTTTGATGAAATAACAGAGCATAGAGGCTAGTATGGGTTAGTGTGCAGCTAAAGGGCTACAATGTTCAATAAAGAGCTTTTTGAACATTAAAGAATGTAAACATGTCACAGAAAAGGCACAAAATACAAATATGAACCTGAAAATGAGCAAATTATGTCATCTTTCTGTTATTGTGCAGCTGAAGGGACTACAATGTTTTTAGAGTTGCTCTATTCTGCACATTTTCAGGTTAAAATGTATGTAGTGTCTCTACTGTGATGTCTCCATGCTTTAATGTTCAAAAAGCTCTTCTCATACTGCCTGTACTGCAGCACCTCTTTTCACCCTCTGTCTGAAACCAGAGCCCAGTCTGCTCTGATTGGTTAGCTGGCCGGCTCTGTTGTGATTGGTCAACCGCTTAGAGATGTCCCGCCCCTTAGCCTACATATAGCCAGACACCTATATAACACACCACAGGAAAGGGTATGTCCCCTTTAATAAAAAGACCAACCTGTCTCCGGCTCTGCGTTCAGATTGGTTGTGACGAAGTTGGAAGGAAAGAGCCCGACTCCTCTGTGGTTCTCTCCTTTCCACCAGTTTGGATCGCTATGAATAAAACAAGCAAAACATCAAATGCATGAGCTTCTAAGAGTGAGCCATGCTGAAATTCAGAGCAGTACAATAACATGAATTCACCATTTTGTAGTCTGGCTATATAATAATAAGTACTAGTACGAACAGACCTAAATATGGAGTGTGGACTGCTACTTGGAGAGGTCCCAGCTCACCTCCTGCCCTGCCGTGGTGCCCTTGAGCAAGGCACCGGACACCCCCTTTCCCCCCCTCACTCCCATTGCTCCCCGTGCGCTGTACACTAGCTGCCCACTCGCTGCCCACTGCTCCTAGCACTAGACTCCTGGTACTAGGATGGGTTAAAAGCAGAGAACACATGTCACTGTGTGCTCTGCATGTGTCACCATTAAAGAGGGGTTCATCCCTCCCATTCTATACAGTATTTCCAGATGTTCTTCGACACCATATCGACTTTCTGAGAGTCATAAAGGTAGGATGCATAACGTGGGTGTTGAATTGGAAGAATACACTGTGTAAATTGTATCATGATACTTGGGTATCTCATAATATATAATAAATATCACTGAGGAAGTGTGCGACATCAATGGCAGAAACACTGTCTGTTAGAGCAGTGTTTTTCAAAGTGGGGGCCGGGGGGGGTCATGCAAAGTTTGAGGGAAAGGAGAATTATTTATTTTTTTATTAATAACTGCATATCTATCAATCTATGTGTCCTTTGATGCCAATCTTTTAATATTTTTTACTTATTCATATATATATATATATATATATATATTTTTTTTTTTTTTAAATCACATGACTGCCCTTCAAGCCAATCAGAATCGAGCTGCCGCTACTGAGAGTGAAACTGAGTATCTGCTCAGCTTTGGGAGCAAGTGAGAGCTAGTGGATATTTCGCTCTGCAGCTGGATGAGAGCGCGGATGCAGCAAATATTGATGTTTCTATATGAATATAAATATGTTTATTGTTAATATACTGTTGAATATTATATATAATATTATTAAGGCATAAGTAGCTTTCAAAAATGCTAAAAATATATGTTAATTGTTCATATTACTGTTCAAAATTATATAATATTATAAAGACAGAAATCACTTTAAAAATGCTTTAAAAATATGTTTACTGTTTAATATTGTGTGAAGAATGTTTATAACAGAAGACACAATTAATGTAATGAAAATGTTTAGAAGAATAACTGATTATTAATTATTAATATACATATTAAGAAGAAAATGTATTAAGCTGTTTGATTAATTTGTCATATTCTCCATCATAATGTACTCATCATTTAAAAAATAAATTGCAACAGGGGGGTCCCCGCCAGACGATAATGCTATATGGGTCCTTGGCATGGCAACGTTTGGGAACCCCTGCGTTAGAGGACGAAGCAGAGCTGAATCAGGATCCGTTACCTGTCGTCCAAAACCAGAATAAGTTCTCCGGTTTTGAAGGTCAGCTCGTTGTCTTCAGCCGCTTCGAAGTCGTACAGCGCTCGCACCTTCCGGGCCTCCTGCCCCCCGTTGGTGTAGGTCGGGGGGTCAGAGGTCAAGGCCAAGGGTCGCGTCTCCACCTGCTGCTTCTGCTCCTGCAAGGACAGCTCGATGGCTGGAGAGGTGGAGGGAGAAGAGACAAGTTATTATTTGCCCCTTAGGAACATAAAACCTAGTCGATAAATAATTAAAACTGTTGTACTCGTAAAAGATAAGATGAGAATACTTGTCCAAACTAATAATAATAAGCTGTACAAATTCAGTACTGTAGTTGGAAAATATGCATCTGTGGTAATGATCATAAAGGTGTGTGTAAATGAGCGAGACATTACCTTTGGCCAGGTTGTCCTCATCATCCAAGGCTTTGCTCGCAACAGGTGTGCTGCCCTTTGTGCTGGACCCCTGTGTTCAAAATACAAGCATAAGGTCACATATGTGTGTGTGTGTGTGTGTGTGTGTGTGTGTGTGTTTACACTAAAGCATTAACCCTCTGGAGTCTAAGGGTATTTTCTCGATTCCTTAAAGGCTAGAAGTGGCAAACAGATTTCCAGCTACTTTAGTGCCACCTGCAGGTCATGTGTGGTACTACATGTTGTACTACTGTAGCATTTTCATTGATGTATGATTAATAAAGACGGTGTGGAAGTCACCTCGTCTTCACTTGTTTTATCAGTTGGGTGTTGAGAAAGATTATAATTTATATACCATTCAAACAGTGGACTCCGGAGAACAGGAACCTAATGGGTGCAGTATTTTATTCCAACTAAAACTGGGACCTTGACTGATAGTGAAGCAAGAATTCAGAAAAAGGCCCCCCACAGAGAGGTAAACGATGAGGGCGGACATCTTTTGTTTGAACAGCTTGATAGTACGAGTCTGAACACAAACAAAATATCAAAGTTGAGCACGAATGACGGCTGAAGGTAAATACTAAGACACGGAGTCACAGCTGGAGTCCCACTACCTGCTGCTGTTAGCTCATCAGCTGACACAGATTAAATGTCAGACCTGCTGCCTCACGAGCCACCTGCTCCCCATTAGAGCTGCTCTACCACAACATTATACACACCATCAACAACAACAACAACAACACAATGAAGCATAGCCAGTGGCAACAACGTGAGGATGTTTTTATTTGAATGCTCTTAGCCGTCCGTTTACACTGGTAATAAAAGGGGTGGTTCAGAGTGACGTTGTATGAGGCACGTATCCATAGCAACTGCTTGGAACAACAGCCAGGAAGTGAAACTATATCAGTTTAAAGAGGCCCTATTTTGCTTTTTCAAGTGTTCCCTTTCCTGTAGTGTGTTATGTAGGTTTGAGTGCATGTAAATGGTCTGCAAAGTCTAAATTCCCTGGTGTTCCCTCTACGCCGGGGTTTCTCTGAATTTGGGGCATGGCGACTGCAATCTACTGGTAATTCACCTCCAACAAAACCACTTCGAAAAGGATCTGAATGTACCCTTTAAGAGGTATTCAGTTAGCAATATCTCTCAAAGTTAGGCTATAGTGTGAAGGGACTGTATTGCTTTAGGGGTTTCTAATGTTTTGTCCACAGCATTTACAAAAATAAGGTGTTTAAAATATACTTTTATCTACCAACACAGACCATAAAACATCTCAAGAAGCAAATCTGTCAACTAACAACAGAACCAGAGCCACCGAGAGAGACTCTGACTACAGATGAGACGTTTTGTAGGTCAGCGACAACCGGAGAACAAAGTCCACTTCAACCCTTAACACATATGTTTAAGGTGTTACATAATAAATCCCACAGAGAACAGAGAACAGAGCACGAACCAGCTCTGTCAACAATGATGAGGGCAGTCCTGATCTTAGGACATAAACTCGCATAACTACCAATTATGGGAAATATGTGAAGAGGAAATTCCACAGTAAGCACAGACAGACAAGCTCCACCCAGCCTGACCATTCACAACACACACATTCATGAACCTTCACACAACACACACATTCATGATCGCCTCTGGCTAGACAAGAAGCATCCACACACACTTATTCTGCTATTGTGGTCAAACTGAGACGTGAATTAGGGGGGACACAACCAGCAAAACACGGCGTGTGAAAACTGACATGTGATGAAGTTATAAAATGCAGTTTACAACAAAAACTCTTCGGCAAGCAAAACTAAATATAGCCCTTTTTTATTTTTAATGAGATGTGGCAACCACTTTCCTTCATTCTTAGAGACCAGCCTAGTCCATTTTAAAAGCTAAATAATGAAAGCTTAACATGAATTGTTTATGTTTTTAAAGATATTTCTGCCCATTATTTTGTGTACAAAGGAGGCAAGTTGGGTTATTGAACATCAAGCACTATGAGAGCTAAATGAGGACCTGATTTCAGGACAGTTTGGGACATTTTTGGGGATTTTTGGGGGGAAATGTTGAGATAATTGTAATGTTGATGTGTAGTCAGATGTTGATTTTTGTATCAATTAGTTTAGGCTATGAATTAAAAAGGCGAAGGATGCTGAAAGACCAGAGAACACGCATCATTACGTTTTTACCTTTGTGAAAAAGTGATGCACACACTTCTACTTGTCTTTACATTTTGTATTTTTGACATCTGTGCTTGTCTGGTGAAGCTATGTGTAAAATGACGCATTGTATATATCAGAATGAAGCCAAGATAGCATATGTTCGCACTGTGGATGTGTGGACCATGATGTAAACACACCTGTCCTGATGGGGAAGGGAAGCTGATGCCCTCCTCCTTCAGAGTCTTGATGGTGGCGCTGATCAGGCTGAGCTGTGGATCCTTCTGGAAGCCTTCAGCCCACTCCACCATCAGAGCCTTCAGCTTCTCACACACCTTAGGGTGGGCCTGCAGAGAACAAAACGTAACATTATTGTTGCTCTATCCTGTGTCTTTGTTCCAGAAAGAGACTATGATCCTTGCCCAAAGACAAACATAGTTATGGATATACCTGTGGCATTTAGGGATGCTCCGATCGATCGGCCGCCGATCAATATCGGCCGATACTCACTCTCTGCCGATCGATATCGGCCGATACTCAATCTCTGCCGATCGATATCGGCCGATACTCACTCGCCTATATTCACTCTCTGCCGATCGATATCGGCCGATACTCACTCTCTGCCGATCGATATCGGCCGATACTCCATCTCTGCCGATCGATATCGGCCGATACTCAATCTCTGCCGATCGATATCGGCCGATACCCAATCTCTGCCGATCGATATCGGCCGATACTCAATCTCTGCCGATCGATATCGGCCGATACTCACTCTCTGCCGATCGATATCGGCCGATACTCAATCTCTGCCGATCGATATCGGCCGATACTCACTCTCTGCCGATCGATATCGGCCTATATTCACTCTCTGCCGATCGATATCGGCCGATATTCACTCTCTGCCGATCGATATCGGCCGATACTCACTCTCTGCCGATCGATATCGGCCGATACTCACTCTCTGCCGATCGATATCGGCCGATACTCCACTCTCTGCCGATCGATATCGGCCGATACTCACTCTCTGCCGATCGATATCGGCCTATATTCACTCTCTGCCGATCGATATCGGCCGATATTCACTCTCTGCCGATCGATATCGGCCGATACTCAATCTCTGCCGATCGATATCGGCCGATACTCACTCTCTGCCGATCGATATCGGCCTATATTCACTCTCTGCCGATCGATATCGGCCGATACTCACTCTCTGCCGATCGATATCGGCCGATACTCACTCTCTGCCGATCGATATCAGCCGATACTCACTCTCTGCCGATCGATATCGGCCGATATTCACTCTCTGCCGATCGATCGGTGCTCTCTAAAAATGCCGATCAGGAGAGCCGATCACATGACGCAAAACAAGCTCGCCAAAATGGCTTCACCGGTCTGGCAGTATTTTATTAAGGTGTGCAACATGTGCAACGTGTGTGAAGCAGAAATCCTGCAGCTCCACCCGCTGTGACGGACCGGTGAGCGAAACACACACTTAGCTATTTGATCTACCTCTGGAACAAGCTAAACTAGTTATACATATACTTATTCTTCACTGTCGGGTCACTCATTACTGGATCATTGAGCTGCATGAGATACTGACAGGCTGTCAGGAGAGAGAGAGAGGGAGAGAGAGAGAGAGAGAGGAGAGAGAGAGAGAGAGAGAGAGAGAGAGAGAGAGAGAGAGAGGGGGAGAGGGAGAGAGAGAGAGAGAGAGAGAGAGGGGGGGGAGAGAGAGAGAGAGAGAGAGAGAGAAAGGAAGATCCCCATAGGCCCCGCCCACTCGATCGCATCGACCGATACTGATTCCGGCGATCGGCCCCAAAATTGCGATCGGAGCATCCCTAGTGGCATTACAGTGACGGAGTACATGTGTGAGAATGACACTGGTCAAGAGGGTACACAGAGAATAAAGACATACAGTGGAGGAAATAAGTATTTGATCCCCTGCAGATTCTGTAAGTTTAATGTTATGGTAGGGTTATACACAAACAGTGAGAGTAAGAATATCAAAAAGAAAATCCAGAAATTGATCAAATACTTATTTCTCAGTTAAATGCAAATCTATCTGTATCTTTTATATAATGTCAATTTCTGGATTTTCTTTTTGATATTCTTACTCTCACTGTTTATATAAACCTACCATAACAATGACAGACTGTTCTTGTAAGTGAGTAAACTTACAAAACCAGCAGGGGATCCAATCAGCGTTTCAGCCAGGGGGCGTCTTGCCGTCATTTGACGCCGTTATTCAGCTCGGAACGCTTCGAGCCGAGGGCGTCCAAAAAAATAAATAATTTGAGAGAAGATCGCGAGTTTTTTATCGCTTGAAATGACGAAAAGGAAAAAGGACATCCCTCTGCTGGAGGGGCAAAGGAGTGGGATTCTTTTCGCCGCCAGCAAAGCGTGTTGCTGTGACGGAAAGTGTCCTGCCGGCGAGCCTTGACGGGGGGGGCTAGTGGAGCACGCGGCGGGAATTGCAAGCGCCGGAGCCTCGCAGCGGGGAAACTGAGGCTCCATGGTAGACTGTGGTAACATGAAGAACCGTTTGGGAGCCGAAAGACTCTTCTTAGTGAGCCGAGCCAAATGATCCGGCTCACTAAAAAGAGCCGGAATTCCCATCACTAATACGTAAAGAGATAGTATCGATAAGGGCTGCACGATATTGGAAATAACTGACATTGCGATTTTCCCCTGCGATATGAAAACATACAGGAATTGAAGAAAATACTGTTTTTTTCCCGCAAACCTTCCTTTCTTGAACTTTAATGATACAATTGGTATTTTTTTAACTATGTTTAACCGGATGAAGGATTTTAGTCACGGACGTCTGGATCTTAAGTTATCAGAGCAACAAGCTGAGCTAGCTCGGTTAGCAGCGCCGAACTGGAGAAACAACTTTATTCAGTGTTTTTACCTTTAATCTCCGGGTCCGTTTGCTTTGGAGATTTGATTGTGATCGGTGGTTTGCTGACAAAGCCCGCACGTAACTCACTCAAGTACCCCTGACATGAGAGCCGCGCGAGTTTTCCTTTTGTAGCAAGCAGCAAAATAATTTACGTGTTTGAGTTAATTTGCCTACTTAATATCACACGTCCTGAAAAAAAATAATTAAGACACGTCGTCACGTCCTGCGATGTGAATATTGCGCATCAAATCAAATCAAGTTTTATTTATATAGCACATTTATAAACGATTTTTGGTGGAGCCAAAGTGCTGTACATAATAAAAATAGCCTACAGTAGAGACACTTTACAGCAAATACAACAGCACAGATTGTTCAGAATATCAGTATGAGAAATACGACACCCTCTGTCCTTAGACCCTCTGTCCTCAGACCCTCTGTCCTTAGACCCTCTGTCCTTAGACCCTCTGTCCTTAGACCCTCACATCGTACAAGGAAAAACTTCCAGAGAAAACCCACAGTTTAAGGGGAAACGCATGCGCATATCGCGGTTATCGCCACGGCATGATATATCGTGCAGCCCTAGTATCTATAAGGAACGGCTCAATTCAAAATGCAAGTCACGTGAAACGACGTGAAGTCACGTGACACGACGTGACGTCACACCCCCCGCTCTCGGAGTGGACGCCCTCAGCCCTGGTCTGGAGGAAACACTGGATCAAGTACTTATGTCCTCCTCTGTTTATACGGTTATAACAAAGGGATATTGAGGATTTGTATTCAACAAGTTCACATACCCTGCCGAGCACACTCCGTACTTCACTGGAAAACTCCCTCGAGCAGATTTCCAGGTGGAAGATTTTGCCGCAGTTAGAAACACAAGCACCCACCAACTGCAAGGGAAGAACAACAACAGCTGGTACACGTTGTATTATGTAGGGGGAACGGCACATTATTCGGATTAGGTATTGATAGCAGGTGAGTTTGGTGTTGCTCTAAAATGTTTGAATGACAATAGAGCGTTGATAAGGGAATGAGTGAACAAAGGGACCTAATTATAGAGCAGGCCATGTGACAGTATGTGCTCATGATGACTCAGACAGCTCACATCATTATCATTCTCCCTTTATGAAATCTTCCACTTTCCTGTAGGGCTTCAACAATGAGAACATTAGGTCAATTACAGCTCAACTGGAGCTAAATTGTAGGGCTGTACCCGAATATCCGATGGTTGGAGTACTATTCAGGTTTCAATTTCGTTATTCGGATATTCGTTTTGGTTTTTCAAATTGAATTTATTGAAATCTCCAATATCAACGTAAGAGCTTGTGCCTCTTCGGGGGGTGCCAACACTTAACCATTATCGTTTACTTTCTCCGTCTTTATATGTAGATATTACTTTTCTCCGTTAATCTCCGTCACGTTGTTTCCATAGCAACAACAACTTCCTGTCAACAGCGCTAAGTCTCCTTCAAAATAAAAGCATGTCCATACAAAATAGGAAGCCAAGCCAAATTACACTTAAGACGTATACAACTGCAACGAAAGTAACAAACACAATGCGATATCCTTTTCAATTTCAAAGAACACAAATTGGGTTACATTAACAAATAACTATAAAACAACAATACTGTAGAATAACTAAATGAATGCCATGAATACACCGACATACACGTGTTGAAGCGGTTCACTGCTGGTTACTACCGATTATCCGGAGCCCGATATATGGTATTCGGGACAGCCCTACTAAATGCCCTGGTAGATAATGCATTTCCTATTCTTAAAAGTGGGAGTATTAGGAGAGTTTACCCCTACCCAGTTCTATTAGTTAAAGGTCAAATAGGTAAGCTTACATTGGATTTGGAACTGTCAAATTGGCAGGTTTTGAGCAGAAACAAATGAATGGATGGTTATACTGATGGAAGCTGTAATGTGGATCATTACAATGGTATACTGCTTGCTGGGAAACAGGTAATGTCATTTGTTAATGGCGTACTCACGTTGACGGCCTGCATGGCAACATGAGGCACTTTGTGGTTGACTCTCTTCATGATGGATCTCAAGCTGTCCTTCGGTCTGAAACACAAGACAACCGAGTACAACTCAACAATAATGACTGAACAACGACATTGTACTGGTCATATTAGTATCTGGTTTTAGACTACTTTGAAGTGTTGCTGAAATGCTCAAGAGCTCCACATATAATGTAAACAAAATGTTTCCTGCTTACCCATTGGCTGTCGTTCCAATCTTATCACAGATGTCCATAATGATCCCCCAGTCGTCTGTTGTGTTGTTTTCATTGGTTGCCTTTTCTGGAAATATGTCAAAAGGGACACAGTGCATATGGTCAAGTGAGGAACATGGCATCATTACTGGCATCACGGCATTGAACTGCCACACATTAGAACTGGTAAATGTTGTCAGCTTAAAGTTAAATACAATATAAGGAGAGTCATACGAGTTGTATTGTGTAGACTTCCACTAGTAAACCAACCCAATCGGCAAGCATTTCCACACCTTTAGTTGTGTCTAACAAAAGCCAAGCTCATTACATGACATAAGGTTGAAAGCTACATTGGCTTGTTGCCCCTAAAAGTGAATATCTTACAGAAGTGTCATGCTGGTAGTGGAAAGGGGATTTTGTCAACTTGCGACCCACCGCTGCTTTGTAATATGTAAGCAGGAAATTACTTATTTCCAATTAATAGTAGACCCTGTCCTGACTCACATCCTCCTTACTTGATAACAGCCAGAGAGCCAGTTAGATGTAACAGTGCACTTTTCTTAGGACACACAGATAAGAGGGATGACCGAGGACATTTGCATGACGTTTTTCATACCATGGCTATAGGAACAGACACATGGCGACGAGCTGAAGCCATTTGCTAATTATTGAAAGACAATTTGGATTTGGACAGCAAACTAATTACTGCTTTCATTGTCCCTAGATCATTTTCTTAAAAAGGTCCCATGTCATGGCCATTTCTACTGATCATAATTCCATTGTTGAGGTCTACTAGAATAGATTTATATTGATGCTGTTTCTGATACAGCATCTCTGTATAGTATGTGTATTCACTCTCTGTCCTAAACGCCTTGTTGGAGCTCCTGCCCCCCCCCCCCTCCCTATGAGCCCACTGGCCGTCTGCGAGACACAGCGAAACCCAGCCCGAAACACACACACACACGCAGTCTGGCTGGTAGTTTGTGTGTGTGCCCAGGCTGAGGAAGTCCGCAGATTGGTCCAAACGTAACGGCTCCGCAGACGTTACTTCACTATACCCGAAATACGTCACTAAACCCAAGAAGTAAACGATGGAAAAAGAGAAATGTCCAACGAGGCGTTCTGGGGCAGCACAGACAGGTCTTTTCTGTGTTAGAGTTTTACTCGCTACAGGGTGCACTTTGAGGGTTTGTGACTCTGCAGACCGTTTACATGCAGAAAAAGCTACATAACAACAAGGGCATGACATGGGACCTTTAAAGAATTGTTAGATCAATAAAAATGGGCTTTAACACACATTTCTGTCAACAGGCGAGTGTATTGACCAACCAATAAAGTCCCCCTTACTTATGATATTTCATTAATTGTTTAATTGAAAAGCATACATATCATAACACAACACCTTCAAAGACATTTTGAAGATAATACTTTCACTTAAGTACAATCTTAGGTCGTTTACTTTAAACAGAGTACCATCTGTTAATGTTATGTTACTTGTTCTTCTGATACTCTACTGTTACATGGCAAATGTAGACGTGACAAATATGTAACCAGAGGTGGAAGAATTACTCAGATCTGGTCAAGCAAAAGTACTAGCATCAAAATACACTTACGGTACCAAAAAAGCAGATTACAGAATAATGTATTTATTATATGCTTTGATTATAATTATGTATGCACTTGAATGCTATCATAGCTTGTAAAGGTGCGGCTAATTTCCATTACAGTTTGTACACAATTTACCTCTGATTTGTAGGGGGTAGAAGTAGAAAGTAGAAACAATTGAAATACTCAAGTAATGTAATAATATCTCAACATTTTTACTTAAGTAGAGTATTTGAGTAAATGTACTTAGTTACTTAACGCACTGTATGTCAAACATACGCCCTGATTTTGGATGATATGATGTTGTAACTGACGTTAGCTAGTCACGGTTACATGAATCACACTGACAAATATCAACAAGTCTCTTTTTAAGGATACACTTAATGGACGTGTTTGACAACTAGTCAGTCCGCTACAACCCTAGGAAGTATTTGAGAATCGTGGGTGCGTTTGATACCAAAAACAAGCGAAAGTCAAATCAACTTAGAGCGAAGTAAAGAAGTTAAGCTAAGCTAACGTTAGCTTCCAGTGTTGTTGGCCCTATCGTTAGCTTTAGCTTTAGCTCGGACAAAACACCAAAGGAACAAAGCTTTACTTACCGACATCCTGGTCAAATGGATTTTGGGCAAACAAAGGCATGTTGACGATTTAAAAAGAGCTAGGAAATTTGACGAAAAATGAATATTTGGTTTGATTTCCAGACAAAACGTAAACAAATATCTCTTCCTTGTCCATTAAACACCAGTTGCTCTTCCGGAAACTTGGCTGTCTTGAATAATGCCTGAGCAATATGTTTTAATTGCTGAGTGTATGCGAACAACTGGGTTTTATTTTTTTTACATCTGTTGATTACGATTAATAATTGTGTATTTAAGTTATTTTAACCACAGCAAGTTAACAAAACAATCCTAAGAAATATCCACATACTGGCACTTTATTAACCAGCTATATTTACCTGCTCAATGAGACTAGTGAAACAGTGCCATCTAGTGGACAAACGAAAAACATAAATCAGATCAGAGCACCATTTCAGACAAACACCTACAGTAGGTCTCAGTGGAGAGTTTAATAATTGTAGCTATTGTGCACATGACAATGAAGCCTTGGCCAATGGATCAACAAACACACTTTAATTGCCAAACCATGAGAGATAAAACAATGTTTCTGTGTTTTTTTAATTAAATATCCTTAATATTCCACAATGTAATTATGAGGAGGACTAACATTGTGTCATGGCCATTTTTGTATTCCTTCATAACGTATAACATTCATCCGTTTATAGCTAACATATTTATTTATTATTACAATTAGCAGTATTTTGATCAACTGTACAGTATTTAATTTTATATTCTGTTATATATTTTCTATTTTAAATGTTATGGTTACTACCGATGCATTTACTTGCACATTGTTCACTTACATTGTTATTTCTATTCTGTCTTACTTACTTTATTCTGCCTTTTTTGTACTTGTCTTTACTTGCACCATTTGTATTGCTTTATGTCTTATACATATATATTTATGTTGGATTGCTGGAGGAGCCGGGGTCTTAAGATTTCATACACGAGAGCTCCTGTGTATATGACAATAAAACCCTTTGAATCTTTGAATATAGCATGTGTGTGTGGTCTGGGACGCGCAGTAGGGGGCGCGCCTTTCAAAAAGCATCTCACACTGAGGGACTGACAAAGAGTACAACGTTGGGTCAAGATAATTCCTGTTACATCAGTCATATTCAACTCGGTGGGCATTTGAGGGGATAGACATCTTCACACAATAATGAATAGTCTAATCTCAATAAAAAGAAAACATTGGCACACGGAAAAGACACATTTTAAGGTGATATTTAAGGCGTCATAATGCAACAAAATAACAAATGAAAAAACTAAAAACCCCAAAATAAATACAAAATAATTTTAAAAAAGCGTCGTAAAGCGAACATAAAAAAAACTTTAAAACTATTAAATGTTCACACCTAAATAAAAAACAAAAAAACAACCAGTGTAAGTGTACATGTTGTGTTATAAAATAACTGCCATGTGTGGAATAAACCATAGGAATAAACGAATAAATACATAAATAAATAAACTTAAAGGGTCATGAAGTTAAGCCGGAAGAGCGTAGGAGGGAATCCTCTGGCTTCAACACGTCACTTCCGGCCTCCTAGTTGGTTTCCTGACTCGGTGGTGAACTTGACAGCCGGAGTGTTCTCCAGGACCAAAGAACCGTAAAGGGTTGCATTATAATGTCGGCAGCGGCTCCGGGGACCAGCAAGCCGGCCCACGGTGATGTGGCCGGGAAGAAGAAGAAGGGCCCCGGCGCTCTGGCCACGGCCTACCTGGTCATCTACAACGTTGTTATGACAGCAGGGTATGTAGCGTGTTTCCTGGTGCTAATGCTCTCTGTACGCATGCATGTGTGCAATAAATCACAAACAATGATATGCAATACTTCCTATTTTGTCATTTTGAATTATTAACATGCATATTGTAGGAAGTTATCATAGGAGGCAGTGCAAGCATGCTGTATACTTGTATAATAGTGAATTAGCGTCCAAAGGCTAATAGAGATTAACGTGAAAGCAACAGACAGCCACCTGGCGTGCTCAGTGATTATAACTCTGTCTCCTCTGCATACAACACACTCATACTCAGACAGATGGTTCATTGTCTGCAGGCAGGCTTTTATTACACCAGAGACATGTGTGTTATCATCTCGCATTGTCATGTTGTTTGCAGGGCAACCGCTGATTGTGTGTTTGGCTGTTCATAAAAGTTTAAATAATACAGGAATAATAAGGAACCATAATGTGCATAGAGAGGATAAAGAAACTACGGAAGAGGATTAGGGCCACACGAGACATTTTCTTTAGGGACCATTTTTCGGAATATCTTTTGACTTTAATCTCAGAACGCAAAATCCCTTTGGTTCACATCTCAACAAAGTGTGCACCTGTGGCCCTTATCCTCTTCCGTAACAACAGCTATGGGCTATTCGGCAACCTCTTATAATATGTAAAAGGATATGTTGTAACAAAAATGAAATAACCAAACAAAGTATTTTTAAACCCCTATCTGTTGGACTTGAATTAAGATGTAATTGGAACTAAATAAGAAAATCAGTGAGGTTTGAAACAGAAACAGTTTCTTGATTAGATGAGAAATTAATAAATGTCAGGTCAGGGAAATCTGATCAGTCACATTTTGGGGTTTGTGCTTTTCACTCTTTAAAAAAAATACTATTATTGTATTTTTTTTACATCGGAAATCTTTGGTCAGACAAAATGAGATGCCTCCCAAAAGGTATGAGGAAGAATTTGTTCACTTTTGGAACATTTCATAGGAAAGGTGTATGTTGCTTAAAAACTGACAGTCAGTCATTTCTGTGGGGGAAACTTCTGAAGCAATTGGAGTCAGGACTCAGAGAGACACGAGGAGAGCTGGAGCTTTGATGGAGTCAGGACTCAGAGAGACACGATGGAGAGCTGGAGCTTTGATGGAGTCAGGACTCAGAGAGACACGATGGAGAGCTGGAGCTTTGATGGAGTCAGGACTCAGAGAGACACGAGGAGAGCTGGAGCTTTGATGGAGTCAGGACTCAGAGAGAGACACGATGGAGAGCTGGAGCTTTGATGGAGTCAGGACTCAGAGAGACACGATGGAGAGCTGGAGCTTTGATGGAGTCAGGACTCAGAGAGACACGATGGAGAGCTGGAGCTTTGATGGAGTCAGGACTCAGAGAGACACGATGGAGAGCTGGAGCTTTGATGGAGTCAGGACTCAGAGAGACACGATGAGAGCTGGAGCTTTGATGGAGTCAGGACTCAGAGAGACACGATGGAGAGCTGGAGCTTTGATGGCAAACACTGACGGTTTATTTGGAGCTTCGGCCGAAGAATTCACAAGACATGTCACGGGCCACGATCTGACCACACGGTTGAGATGCCACAATCAATTCTGAAGACCCCTCCTGTAGCTCCAGGTTTGAACTAGTTCAGAGTGTAATAATCAATATTCTTCATTAGATAGACTAAACATCTGAGGACACTGAATCACATTTGTTGTCGCTTATGGCTCGGGGTCATCTACACCCCGAGAAGGATGTGTTCCAGGTGTCCCACAGATGTCTCGATCCGATCACGGGGATCGGAGCCGATCACGTGATTTTCAAAAGATCGGAATCGGGAGAAAAAAATAGGGGATCGGGAATTTTTATAAAATATTTTAATTAATGTTACAAAACAAAAATGACCATGTTCACGTCTTAAAGGCATCCTGAGGCCTTAGTTTTGGTTTCAAATGACACAACATCATGTATGTGTTGCTTCTGTTGGGCTTGTTCAGACCTGTTGCTTATTCCTCTCAAAGCAACAGAGTGGGCGCAGTGTCTAACAGTAGCAGTAAGCTAACGAGAGGCTACGTCCAGCTGGTGACTCGGGAGTCGGGACAGAGAAGATGTCAGGAGTTTGGAAGTATTATAACATTGAAAGCGAAGGCAGTGTAACAGCCAGATGCAATGTTTGCAAGGCGGAGGTTCCGCGTGGTGGAAAGAACAGAGCTACGTTCAACACGACCAATCTAACACGCCACCTGAGAAACAACAACAACACGACGAGTACACAGCGGCCACTCAGGGTAACGGAACAACCGACACTTTGAGAGACTTTTAAAAGGAAAGAGAAACTGCCCCAGAACAGTGAAAAGGCCAAAAGAATAGCAGCCAAGAGCTGAACTCATCGCGTTGGATGACCAGCCGTTACCTTTCTTTTCTCTTAATGCATTGCATAAAGATCGGATCGGGAAAAATCGGTATCGGCAGATTGTCAAAATCAAAAGATCGGAATCGGATCGGGAGCAAAAAAAGGTGATCGGGACATCCCTACCCACAACAATAACTATCTCTGACAGAGAGTTGCCCGGTCACAAACTGGCAACAACAACAAAATGCTAGGGCAGCCCCTCCTTAGGGGAGGTAGCATGCTGCGGAAGGAGGACATGCAGGGCGAATGATTCCCCAACAACTTGACTAATTGACAACTTAGTTGATATCCTTACATCATTGATAAATGTGTGTGGGATGTTTGGTGATTAAAAACGTGTTGAGCGAGAAGTAACCTGTAGTTTCCTTTAAAAATATTAACATTATCTAGAAAGTTTGCCTCTTAGAAATGTATTTATATAACACATTGTAAGGAATGGAAGTATTTAAGGTAGGATCTTTTTAAATAGAGCTGTAGCAATATGACCGTATGCCTTTAACTCAAGTCCACATGCCTCAGGGTGGCTTTAAGTTTATTACTGTAAACTATACTATAAATTATTCCGCAATCCATTTGAAAAGCTCCCTCGCCTGGCCAAGACTCTTGCTGTAAATAACTAAATGAACTTCCCTGAACCCTGAACTGATAAATCTCTCTCTTTTATTGCACTGTTGTTTCAGGCTGTTGCACAACCGAGCGGTGGGTGTCGTTTGCTCACTGTGCAACCAGTCGGGTCACATTGTGAATGCCTCAGTATTGACGGGCCTCACAGAGCCTGCTTTGTATCGAGCGCATGTTAGGGTGTCGAACACCAAGTCTAACGCAGCGTCTGCATCAGAAGCACCAGGCGCCGTCAGCTTCTGCCCAACCGGCCCTCATATGGATATCTATCCCTGACTGAGACTCAGGTCCAATAGATAAAGTCACTCAGGTGTCCTCTAGTTCCACTTTCCCCTCCATTGATATCAGGACAGCAGACACTCTGCATATCTTCTGTCTGTTTTAATTTGACATGGGCAATTACAATTCTACCAAAGTACATTTAGGCCCTGTAACTAAATCACCAGCACTTACAACAGTATGACTTGTTTGAAGTGAATTTAATTGCACTTTCCTTGTTGTTCGGAGTTTGATTCTCGATGGTTTTTATTATCTTATTGTAAGTTGCTTTGGATAAAAGCATCAACCAAAAGTACTGTGATGTACTATCATGTAATGTGCTGACCTCCAACCTCTGCGTTCATTACATTGCATTTAGCTGAGGCTTTTATCCAAAGCATTCGACCAAGAAGATACAAAACAGAATCATAAAGTACATCAGGTTTCATAGAGCCACACATTTCAAGTGCTACTCAACTGGCTTTAGATAAGCCAGTCCTTTGTTAGTATATAAGTGCTTTGTTAGTAATTCTATCGCTCGAAGTGGAGTCGAAAGAGATGAGTTTTCAGTCTGCGCCGGAAGATGTGTAAGCGTTCATGTGGACGAGCTCATTCTGAAAGCTTTAATACACTATATCATTACTAGATTATATTGAATATTTTGAAACCCTTCAGACATCGAGTTTTTAGTATTCACTAAAAACTGAAAAACATTATTTTGCATTATATGACTCTAGTTAGTAGATGACTGTAGAGAATCATGTCAAGATATTTAAATATGGTTGGGGAAACTGTCCAACATTAGCTTATCAAACATATATTTGTATGTGTGTAAATGGAAGTTATGCAAGAAATACCTTGCAGACAGTTATTACAGCAAAAGTATTGCATTTTTATATATACTTACAGGACTTAAGGTATAAAGGAAAAGGCCTAAAACATGTCAAGCTGAATTAGAAACACGACAACATAGGGTAATATGTTAACCTTTATATTTCTTAAATGTTGAAAGGTATTAAAAGGTATAGCATATCAGAGTACAGTTGCATCCTATATGAAAAGGTAATTTTTTCATCCTAATTCTACTCAAACCAACATCACTGTTATTTCATTAACGCTCCCACGTCCACAGGACTCATTAACAAAATGCTCACCCATAAGTT
>CADEHL010001067.1:314723-438415 GCA_902827135.1 Harpagifer antarcticus
GGAGGTGTCGGTTCAAGGAAACTTATATTTAATTGCTCCTTGCTAAATGAGGTCATCTCATAAGAGCTGGGTAAAGCATCAATACTTGTGTTACAAGGTGTTTCACTGTCAGACTGTTCCAGGAAGCGTTATGCTATCACAATCACAATCACACTTTAACAGGCAGTACTCCTTTATTTACACATTTTCTTTTAGTTACAATAAAGCAAAGACACAATTGCACTGTTTTCCCACCATAAGAAATCGACCGGACATCTTTGTGCCTCCTGGGGGGTTTTCTGCATCTTCCTCCAAGGCAACAGTCGTTAAGAGCCTCCCTCCCCGTTGCTAGGTAGCTAACGAGGCTGTCGCTATGTTGGTATTCCTCACTCAGATTGAGTCGCACACTTAGAGGCAGAACAATTGATCGAGCATCCGTGGAAAATCCAGAGAAGGATCAGAAATAGACAGTCGCTGTGTTTGGAGAGCCAGTTGTATGAAAGAGAACTTCTTACTCTTGTGCATCTACGATATGTAGCATGAGCTCTCTCTGCAGAAAGCCTGATGCAACAGTCAGATTAAACATTTAGAAGTGTGCACAGGCAGTGGTGTTTTATGTTTCACTTGAAAGCAGCACATTGTATGACCTGATTATTATAATAATATATTTAGAGTTCGAAGGCAATAACGTTTATTATGGTATCTCTGTAAAGAAATCAAACGATATACACCTGAACATCAGCAGGAGAGGACTCTTTAAAGTAGATACACTACATACTGATATACACCTGAACATCAGCAGGAGAGGACTCTTTAAAGTAGAGACACTACATACTGATATACACCTGAACATCAGCAGGAGAGGACTCTTTAAAGTAGAGACACTACATACTGATATACACCTGAACATCAGCAGGAGAGGACTCTTTAAAGTAGAGACACTACATACTGATATACACCTGAACATCAGCAGGAGAGGACTCTTTAAAGTAGAGACACTACATACTGATATACACCTGAACATCAGCAGGAGAGGACTCTTTAAAGTAGAGACACTACATACTGATATACACCTGAACATCAGCAGGAGAGGACTCTTTAAAGTAGAGACACTACATACTGATATACACCTGAACATCAGCAGGAGAGGACTCTTTAAAGTAGAGACACTACATACTGATATACACCTGAACATCAGCAGGAGAGGACTCTTTAAAGTAGAGACACTACATACTGATATACACCTGAACATCAGCAGGAGAGGACTCTTTAAAGTAGAGACACTACATACTGATATACACCTGAACATCAGCAGGAGAGGACTCTTTAAACTAGAGACACTACATACTGATATACACCTGAACATCAGCAGGAGAGGACTCTTTAAAGTAGAGACACTACATACTGATATACACCTGAACATCAGCAGGAGAGGACTCTTTAAAGTAGAGACACTACATACTGATATACACCTGAACATCAGCAGGAGAGGACTCTTTAAACTAGAGAAATCAAGTAAATAAATTAAGGTTTAATTCAACTTAACGAGCTAATTGAAGAGTACAAATGACACTTTGAACGAGCTGCTCTGCGATGGTTTTTCAGAACCTGAAGACGAGAAGAATATGTCCTCTTTAAATTATTGTATTACTAAGAACCAAACAAATACTGAGAGAAACAAGCCAAACTATGGATGAAGTAAAAATCCAAATTCACGTCATGCGTATCTCTCTCAGTATTTTGCTGTTTCATCAACTAAACCACCTACTACTCTAGTTGCAAAAACAACTCAATATGATTGATTGTAATCCTCTTTCTCCGCCCCTCTGTGCAGGTACACCTTCTTCTTCGCTCTGTATCCGATGGGCGTGACGGGCGAGCTGCTGACGATCTACGCCGCGCTGCCGTTCGTTCAGAAGACGGGACTTTACTCCATCACTCTGCCCAACAAGTACAACTTCTCCTTCGACTACTACAGCTTCCTCATCATCGTCATGATCTCATACATCCCCCGTAAGTCAACCAGCGGATCTTTCCAGAGCCATAATTGGTATAATGTTATATGAATATAATTAATTATTCGTGTAATCACACATTTACAGAAATGTTTGGCATTTACTGAAGAAGAGAAAAAATTGAGACTTGATTATGATTCCCTTCTCCTGTAATTATGACTTAGCATTATTTCTATTTCATAATATCTTAATAATCTAATTATAATCATTATTAGATAAAAAGTAAAAGACATATAAAAAGAATTACCCCCCAAGAAAAAAAGTATATAATAAAATAAGTAATATCAATGATACAGCTAAAGGACATTAGTATATTAACCAACTTAATAAATATCAGCAGTTAATAATAATAACTATTCTAAAACATTTGTTTACAACAATTATGAAACCGCAGTTCACAGAAATTAAAGGGGAGCTATCGGGAGCTATAGCCCCCAGGAAGTGCGCCGGACTCTGAGGAAAATATTCGTTGTGGCCAAACGGCGGTACTGCACTTCCGTATCAGTCACTGGGCCCGGAAACACTTTTTCCCATTGACTTACATTGGGAAAGAGACGTCTGTAAATCGTTGGATAATTTTTTTAAACTACCCAGTATGAACACTTGTATCGCCCTTATTAAAAACACTCGGTCCTCAAGTTGTAAAATGTGCTAATAACGTTATTCTGAGAGTTATTTCCCTCTGCATTATGAACGCGCATCTAACCCACGGGACCGCGCCGCCCGGCTCGTTCATGTGACGTGTTCAGCACTACAGGAGTTTTACCTTTACCCATGGATGCACAATAAGAACGGATGATATGATTATATGAATACTTTCGTGACGTTTCGCTCTCTCAAACGTTGGGCCATTTTGTCTTCATGCGCCAATGAGCAACTCTCATAGGAATGAACGAGGCCCCGCCTCCCACGCTGTATCCAGTTCTTATACATCCATGGAACCAACGAGCGGATACAGATTTGCTGCCGATATGACGTAATTTCAGATGGTGGACCCACAGAAAGTTGCTATCAGAAACAATGCCTGACGTGTTTTGGACGTAATCTCGTCTTTGTTTACATTAGCATCGCTAACACTCAGAGCTAACCTGTACTGGAGAGCACGTGTGTTTAAAAAGCAGGAAATACAAAAATGGAACTCACCTTGTGATAACCCGCAAGAGAAAAAACATTTGAGCTCCAGACTGTTTCAGAAATAATCCTTGATGTGGTTTAGAACAGGATGGCGTTTTCACAGCAGAATTTAACTTTATCTCCGGTAGAATTCTGATCAGGCATTAGCTCCGCCTCCTCTTTTTTTCTTTTTTTGAGCTAAGGACCCAAAATCTGAGTTTTTTTCTAACAGCTGGAATAGAGGGGTATGAGGGATTTCTAAAATGCATGATCTGTTTGTATTTTGAGCAAAACACATCATAGACATGAGACCCATAATATAGTATCACAATGATGCAGTTCACAGGCATTTCTACAGAAAACAAAATAAAAAGAGAATGTACCTAAACAAAAATATATAAATATTAGTATTAAAAAATATTAAATAATTTAAAATAGGTAAAGTAAACCAATAAATATCATATAGAGACATATACACGCATAAAATATGTATTTTTTTTTTTTTTTTAATTTAATAACACCCACAATGAATCGGGAAAGGTGACTGGGCATGGGAAATTGTCAATAGTTAGTTGTATGTCTTAATTATAAGAGACAAGCATCACATGCAGTGGATTACACAGTACATGTATACATAATAAAAAGTCCACTGAGTTAAATATTCCAGATTAGTGTCTCCTCTCTTGATGCTGTTATTTTCTAGTGTAATGTTGAATTCACCTTTTGGTAACTTAAAGTGCTATCTCTAGGCAACAGCATAGATCTCAGATATATAGAAATATATCAAAAACATGTCTATGAAGTGTTTTGCTCAAAACACCAAAGAGATCTCCCATTCTAGCCATGCCTCATATCCCTCTGTTTCACTTCCTGTTTCAAAAGTGCTGATTTGGGGATACAGCTTTAAAAAATGTGTAATAATTGATAAAATAAAAAGGAGGGGTCTGAGCTCATGCGGGACCCGGCAGCTACCGTCTAAACTAAATGCTGCCGTGATGAAACGCCATATCATGGATTATCAAGGATCTGAAACAGTCTGGAGCTCAAAGGCTTTCTCTCTTGCCGGTTATACCACAAGGTGAGTTCCTTTTTACTTCCTGCTTCTTCACACACATGCTCTCCAGTACAGGTTAGCTCTGAGTGTTAGCGATGCTAATGTAAACACCGACCATATTACGTCCAGAACAGTCGGGCATTGTTTCTGATGGCAACGTTTCTGATTGGGCCGTGGGTCCACATTTCAGATATGACGTCATATCGGACGCAAATCTGGATCAGCTCCGTTGTTCCCCGTTTTTAGAGATTTGGGTACGGAGGAAAAGAGAGAGGGGTTTATTTCCTGACGCTGCGTGAGTTCCCCGACACACCGGGGACACATGGTGATGTATAAAAGACATCACAAAGTGCATTTTGCATGATAGGTCCCCTTTAAGCCTTACAATAGTACAAACGGCAGCATAATAATAGTCAAAGTCAACTTTATTGTCAATCTTCCAGTTTGTGTGTACAGACAGAGAGAGATCTAAATACCGTTTCCCACAATCCCGAATATAAAAACAAATGTATATAAACATATGTGTGTAAATATATACACAGTCAGAGACACATTTCTACATGTGCAGACCTAAATAAAAACACAACAACCAGTCTATACAAAATAACAGTCACTATTTTGAGAATGTGCGTTAGTGCAAGACTGTCCATCGAATGTGCAAAACTAACTGTACACTAACAGTGCAATTAAATATCTAGAGGAAACATTACTGACTGATCTCCCCCCCTCTCCCCCAGTGTTCCCCCAGCTTTACTTCCACATGATCCGACAGAGGAAGAAGGTCCTGGGCCACGCGGAGGACTACAGCAAAGTGGAGTGAGCGAGTTCAGACCCAACTGACAGAAAGGAAGAAGAGAAACCAAGACACCCAGAGCCAGATCTATACCCTGGCAGAAGATCAAATTATCAAGCAACTTTGTTTTTTTCCTAGCTTTCTGACCCGGGGGTTGTGTAGAAGAAAACATGAACAAGCTGGTGTTTTTCATTTGTTTCATTTTTTAAGTTAAGTCATGGAGTTGCTGTAAACAAGCGGAGTCTAACCGGTTGCTATGTGAGCGCGGTCACAGCTGAACCGAAGACGCACTGATAAAAACTCCCTCGTAGATTTTCACCTCCCCTTTATTCTCGTTTTGCGTTCCTATGATGTAGACAGATTAATGTGAACACTAGTACTGACACTAGGTCGTAGCTTTTGCATATACAGTGTTTGTTGGTCCAGTTTTTTTTTGTTCTCTGTCATTCATTTCAGCCACAAGTTCACTTACATTCCTGATTTACTTCAATAAACCTTTTTTCCATTCCTGTGCTTGCATGGTTTCATCTTGTGTTAGTAGCTTGTGTTATTAATCTTCATTTCCCAGTGATGAGTTGTGTCTATTATTTGATGTTTAAACATTAACTTGAAGTAGCCAGTATGTTTTTCCCATCATCCATTCATCCTTCTTCTCTTCATGCGATTGCCTTTTTCTTATATTATCTATTAAAGTATCATTTAGCATTTATAGCTCCAGTAAATCGATACTTTACAAACCATGCTAATCAAAACACTTTCATTCAAGCTTTATTAAGCTCTCAGGCTTCACTCCATCTATGAGTAGTGGAAGAGGTGAATGTGTCGTAAGAACGGGTTATCTAGTGAGAACATACTTAGCAGAACGTAGCAACAGGTTCTCTGAAGAGATGAGCTTTGATAGAACCGCCTCGTAGCCCAGATATATGTTGTTCAACTTTAAGGACTTAACAGATTGACATTGCGTTACTTAATGTAGTTATTTTAGCTTCAATATGAATCCTAAGTGACATGTCATTGCTTCACAAAGGGCTTCTGAAGCTAACTGAGCTTGTGGTCATGCCTTTTCAATGAGTTGAATCTAATAACGCACTGTACGAAGAGTACAGAACAAACTGTGATTCATACTACTTCTACTTTCTTCAGGTTTTGTTTGGTATGTTGATCCATTATGTTTGCTCGTTGTTTAAGGTCGGAGTATTACCCTGAATGCTTGATATATATTCCGTTGGGTTCTGTTGCAGCTGATATGTTAGAGATGACCTTAACATCCGGCAACAATATACATTTTATTGACCTCAATTACATTTCTCTGCATCAAAGAGAGCTTTAACCAACATGTGGCAAGCAGTTACTTCTTCAAGCAGTTACTTCTTCATTGGTCTGTTAACCAAATTACAAAGACCGTATCGTCACATAATAATAGTTCTGGATGTATTTGACCATATTTTAAGATATGCAATCTGATTTCTTTGATTTCTGCCTCCATGCCAGTGACTTGGAGGTGAATGAAGTTGGTAGTGTTTGCAGCATTTCAAAACAACACAAAACAGCAACATTGAGTTCTTACTACTTCTACCTTGTTTGTAAAAGCTACTTTTTTGATGCAAAATCAATAATGTTTGCTCATTGTTTACGAACAAGGTGGTGAAATGTAGGAGTTGTAATCCTGAATGCTTGATGTGTATTTCGTAGGCTTCTGTGGCAGCTGCTCCGTCAGAGAGAAGCATCAGGCTGAATTATTCTATCGACAATATTAAGTTACAATGTCACTCCGCTATCCGTCTGATTCTATTTCTCTAACCACATGAGGTCAGCAGAAACAACATTTCCAGGTTAAGTTGCTTTTAAAAGTCTGTTCACCCAAAGTACACATTGTCACATAAAGATCGTTTTGCTTGTATTTAACTACATTTCAATATATGCAATCTCATCTGTTTGATTTCTGCCTGCTATGTCATGTGTCCTGCTCGACAGCATCAACTCTCTAAACCAGTGTCTCTGCTAACTGTGCCTGTTTCTCCGACTCCTTTAAGAAGTCCAAGAAAAGTCACCCGTCGTGCATCGCGTCATGTGATCAGTTACTGTGTCTGATAAGTCATGTGAAAAAGGCTTATTCATCTGTCTCTGGATAGTCTATGTAACAAGCTGTCAATAGCTTTGATGTGTTCCACTCAAACTGTCCTGTGAGGAACATTATCCACGGTGTGTGAAAAAAAGATGCTGCCAAAATATTTCAATTTCAAATCCCTTTCCTTCAAAATCATTTTGCAGAAATGTCAGAAAAGGATATCACTGCCGAACCCCTTCACATGTCTATAAACTGTTGGTAAATGTAATGTTTTTATCCCCGTAGCTTCTTTAAAGTGTGCTCTAACATCCATCAGTGTGAGCAGCATCCTCTGAAGTTCATAAACCCGCTCACACTCCTTTACTCTGTAGCAAAGTGTGCAGCTGTGAATCTGTCTTTCTTCCCCCGTTAATGGTTGAGCATGACTTGGGATACTTTCTGGAAATGTCTTGCAGGAGCAGAAGTGCAGCTCTTAGCATGAACGAGGACATCTGGATGTCTGGAATGATGATGATGATGATGATGATGATGATGATGAAAATACTACAAAAGCATGGCATATGTTACTCCAGAACTGGTTCTTCGTAATAAAGTTTTGATACAAATGTTTTGCATGGGGCCAGCAGACTTTGTACAGGTATGAATAATGAGTATATATTTACAATAAACCGATGATATAGTAGCTTATTCACTATCATTATGAGTTCATACTTCACATGCACTGATACATATATACTGCAAGATGGTGCTATGGACGCTTTGTACCGGTGGACTTAAGATATTGTACATGTTAGGCTTCACCGTCGGATACAACCCAAAGTATATTAAAGCCATTAGCCCCTCAGACTCTCACATGGAGGATATGTGTTAGGCAGGTCAGGATGTGCACTTCTCAAAGTGATGGTGCCTTTCATCTTCACGCCGAGCGTATCACTGGCTTTTGATGAAAAGAATCTCCACAGCCGAATACTTAGCAGGCTCATGTGCATTCAGCTGCTGCAGCCAATCAGCTGACAGCAAAACAACAATCTGTGATAGTGATCAAATGAGGGAGAGTCACATGCAAATATATATATACAGTTTATTAGGGAGGGAGGCGTGTGGCGCAGTGGATAGAGCCTTGGTGTTGGAATCAAGGGGGTCACAGGTTCAAACCCCACTGCAGTCAGCATGTCGTTGTGTCCCTGAGACACTTCGCCCCAAGTTGTTCCTGTGGGGAATGCCCACAGTATCGAGTATGTAAGTCGCTTTGGATAAAAGCGTCTAACATGTAACATGTAATGTATTAACAGTATTTAAATATACGCTGTGTTGGAAGAAGTACTCAGAACCTTAACTTGATAAAACACAATGGTTGTAATACACTCCATTACAAGTCCTGCTGTCAACAAGGGGCCATGTTATGCTTTTGGGGTTTTCCCCGTTCCTGTAGTGTTGTATAGGTTTGTGTGCATGTAAATGGTCTGCAAAGGCTCAAATCCTCCAGAGGGAGTTTCTGGTTTCAGACAGAGGGTGAAAAGAGGTGCTGCAGCATAGGCAGTATGAGAAAACTAAATTGAATATTAAAGCTTGGAAAAAAGTATATTTACCTCTGAAATGTAGATGTGGATTAAAAGTTGGAAGTAGCATTAAATGCAAATACTCAAGTGAAGTAGTAATACGTCCAAAGATAAGTACTTAAAAACACAAGTACATGAATCAAGTGAATTACCAACACTGAATCTAGGCTACAGAAAAACAAAGCCCTGAATTGCATTTGATAAAGAGGTAATCCAAAAGTAACAGAAAGTAATCAGATTACATCACTGATTATTACTTTTACAGGTAACTAGTATGTAATGGATTGCATTGTGCAGTTACCCTCCCAGCCCTGCCTTCAGTACAACACAGTCCAGTCCGATATACTGGAAATAACCATTTCCAATGAATAGTTTCAAGCTGTGGCTATTTCTGTCTGAACACTGCTTCAAATAGAAGATTCAAACAAAAGATCTAAGTGTGTGTGTGTGTGTGTGTGTGTGTGTGTGTGTGTGTGTGTGTGTGTGTGTGTGTGTGTGTGTGTGTGTGTGTGTGTGTGTGTGTGTGTGTGTGTGTGTGTGTGTGTGTGTGTGTGTGTGTGTTGATTGCAAAGGTCGCTTTCCACCACGATGACTCATAACACTGCAGTGCTATTCATTTTCTCCTTTTTATGAAAAAGAGATTTAAACTGAATCGTCCCCCGTGCCCCCCTAGTGCGGGCGAGGGGATTCTTATGATACATTGTTCTTATTGCATTCATTTTTCACACATTGTTCTGCTTATAGCCGTAATTCAGTCACTAGATCAGACACATTGTGAACATCTGGAACGCCTGATGCTATTTTAGACGTCAGGCGGTTGTAATTATGTTCATAACAACTGAGCTCCAGAAGTTAATTAATAATAGTTAGAACAGAGCTCATCCTTAATGATTATTCCTGTTCGGAGTGCGATGAGTATCCTTGTGTGTTATTCTGTGTGTCGTGTGTGGTTATACTATACCTTTAAATATATCTGTGACTTTAAATATGTGTCTATGCCTTTTACTTCTTTCCTAATCTAATATAAAAGCAAGAAAGGATTACATCAATACTTTCTTCTGCGTCGTTGTCTGAAACTTTTCCAGAGCTTATTATTATTTTACCCAATATGGTTCAGATTGATTTCAATGCATTTAATCAATCAACCTTCTATTGGCTAGCACTCCAACACATTGTACGTGATAGGCTAAGGGGCGGGACATCTCTAAGCTGGTTGACCAATCACAACAGAGCCGGCCAGCTAACCCATCAGAGCAGACAGAGGGTGAAAAGAGGTGCTGCAGCACAGACAGAGAACAATAAAGATCTTTTTGAACATTAAAGCATGGAGACATGTCACCATGACACAAAGTACACATATCTACTTGAAAAAGAACATGCAATGTCCTCATTAATGTCCCGTGTCATGGCCATTTCTACTGATCATAATTCCATTGTTGAGGACCGCTCTACTAGAATAGATTTACATTGTTCAATGTTCCAAACTCACATTGGTTTCTCATACAGCATCTCTGTATAGCAGGGGTCGGCAACCTTTTTGATATGAAGTGCCATTTTAAAAAAAAATTGTTATCGGCGTGCCAACGATCGAGAGGCGGGGGAGCCTCGCTGCGGGGAGGCAGTGTGTGGACCTGTCAGCGCAACTTACATGATGCCGAATTTAACAAACACATTTAAATAATTGGTTTAAACGGCATAATAATAAGGACGATCGTCCGTTCTGTGATTCTCCAGAACACACATGTTATGATATTAGGGTCACGCAGAGTGAGATGAGATCGCTGTCCCTTTAAGAGAGAGAGAGAGAGAGAGAGGAGAGAGAGAGAGAGAGAGAGAGAGAGGAGAGAGAGAGAGGAGAGAGAGAGAGAGAGAGAGAGAGATAGAGAGAGAGAGAGAGAGATAGAGAGAGAGAGGAGAGAGAGAGAGAGAGAGAGAGAGAGGGGTGTGGCTTGTGCATGTGTGTGTGTGTGTGGTAGAGCGACAGTGAGGGAACGTGTGTATGTTTCTGGAAGTGAAACGAGGAAGCAGAAAAACAGAGGTCTGTATTTTGTGAAACAGAAGAACAGCTAAATAAATGCAGCGGCCTCCCAAGAAGAGCTCGCCTCTCTCCAGTCATTCAAGCTAAAGTGGGTATTGAACCTGAAGCTTGTTGCTTCTGCCCTCCTCGACTACGGTCTGGGAGCCGAGAGGAAAGTTCAACACACAGATGGCCGCCCCTTTGTAGCATATTATTTCGATGAGAGATGAGCAGATCGCCACTGGGCTTTCAACTAAATACACAGCCACGCAGAAACTGCGGCATGTGTACAGCTCCTTATGGGTAGCCTACTGCAGTTAGTGAAGTGCTTTCCTCTCCGTGGTGAAACGATCAGCACCACGGAGGAAAGCGGCAGAAAGTCACCTGGAGTTAAAGAGAGCGGGGCTGCGCTGCGTGCATGGCTTCCTGCTGCGGGTAACGGGGAGACACGCTCTGGCGGCGGTCTCGTTCAGGATCCCAAAATACAATTGAAATATTTTGCACACTTATTCCACTTATTCCACTTATTCCTGGTGTACCACTGGTTACGGTGCCGCGTGCCAGGGGTTGCCGACCCCTGCTGTATAGTATGTGTATTCTCTCTGTCCTAAATGGCTTGTTGGAGCTCCTGCTCTCTTCGTATTGGAACAAACTTCCGTTTTGAGTGCAGTCCCGCTCTGCTATGTTCCTCCTTCCTACAGAACAGACAATGACAGGATAATATGTGATTTGTCAGTATAGTCCTATTTCTTAAAACCTTCTCTGTTGTTTAAATGTCTGATAACCACGAATAGTAAGCAATTATATGACAGTAATGATATCACATATGTCAGACACTGTGTTATTTTCAAGCAAGCCTAAAAGATCATGTGTTCAAACTGGCTTCACTCGCTTTAATTGCTCCTTTGAATGTAAGTGTCCTCTGTGGTTTCCTACTCAACACGTGTCTGTATTGTAATGCCACTCATATTTTATTTTGTATTGTATTTTAAGGTGACATTGAATGCTTTGAAAGGTGCCCTAAAATATAGTGTATTATTGATCTTATATCTGTGCCTATATCACACTATTAATGTTCCTTATGTCAGACTAGGTTCATCATGGTGTCCATAGGGAAGATCTGCACTGTTCTCTATAACATGTTCAGCAGAGCAGGTATTTCTCCCCCCCCTACAACTTTGTCCAGGACAGTCACAACTTCACCACAATCACACTGGTGTTGCCTGTTGCCCTCTACTTTATGCTCACCAAAGCATTTCACTCTGGGCCCAGCAGGTACAAAACTAAAGAGGGGCTTCCATATCCGGCAGTGTAGGTATTAGAGCTGCTACGTATAACGTAAATAAATATGGAAGTGGCGTAATATGAGTGTACACAGGTGTATACACGTATACACAGGCCTACTTTAAAATAAATTAAACACAGCACTGGAGTCCTCTGCACATTTGAAGAACATAAATACAATTAAAATGGGCCCACTTTGAAATAAATAAAACATATCTGCACCCTAAAAATAGTTAACTGATTGAATTATGACTGTAGATCGTCAGCTGTCTTCTTCTTCCGTGGTTTTCCTCCAATAGGCCTAAAGGCTGAAGCACCTTTGAACAACTTCTCTCTATCAACCGGACGCCAGCATCGTTAGCTGTGAAAGCACACGTGCACGCATATACCTCTGCCTACGCAGGGTTACACCCTCTGTTTTCCTTAGATACTTTTATTTTCTTTAATGTATCCATAGTTCGCTCATCGAGCCGGGGGTCAGGGTATTCACCTGCAAGACAATGCGCTGGTGCGGGACCGTATCGATATATAATGCATTATTTATGTGTCACAGTATCACCTCAATACAACATTTTCAACCATGCAACAAAATATAAATATTCCTACAAATATTTGTAGCCTATATAATTTCCTTCTTATTTTTGTCTAAGGTCAAGGGAGCCAAAGCAGAGGGCTTAAAGAGCCCTCTGCTTTGGCTCTGCTGGTAATAAAGAACTTGTGCGTTGTTGAAAGAATTCAAAACACTTGAACTTATTAAAACAGGGATTTTTATTTGCCAGGAAAAAGGGTAATTGTATTCAGATATTACACAGAAACGCAGAAATGACTTGGACTGCATACAAGATCTTAATCTTCCTCAGAAATAAAAGTCTGCTCTGCCGGATATGGAAGCCCCTCTTTAGTTTTTCAACTGCTGGGCCCAGAGTGAAATGTTTTGGTGAGCACAAACTAGAGGGGAACAGGCAACACCAGTGTCACAATGTTATATCATTGCTTACTATTCGTGGTTATCAGACACTTAAACAACAGTGAAGGTTTTAAGAAATAGGACTATACTGACAAATCACATATTATCCTGCCATTGTCTGTTCTGTAGGAAGGAGGAACATAGCAGAGTGGGACTGCACTCAAAACGGAAGTTTGTTCCAATACGAAGATTGTGACAGATCTGAAAAATGTGTCCTTAAAAGGAGCCTCCTCGCAATTGTATGCACATTATTTATTCAGCCGGTTGCTGTTTAATCTGATATATCATTCAAAAGAGAGAAACACGCTTAGAAAACGGTGAACGCTCAAAAACAGGCGATGACGTCACCTTTGTGCGTCCCCGCGAACAGGGCTTCAACCTACGGCATAACACAGGATACAAGATAGATGCAAGCCTGTACAGGTAGAGTTATTTAAAGCATAAATGAGTGGGTTGGGTTCTGGAGGTGTGGTTACAGCTTTGTGCTTGGTTGGCGTGACCTGGGCCTGGTGGTGGGGCCCAATGCGATATCTTTTCATGGGGCCCAAAATCCCTGGCGGCGCCCTTCTGTGTGTGTGTGTGTGTGTGGTGTGTGTGTGTGTGTGTGTGTGTGTGTGTGTGTGTGTGTTGGTGTGTGAGAGAGAGAGAGAGAGAGAGAGCGAGTGTGTAGTGTGTGTGTGTGTTGTGGTGTGTGTGTGTGTGTGTTGTGTGTGTGTGTGTGTGTGTGTGTGTGTGTGTGTGTGTGGTGTGTGTGTGGTGTGTGTGTGTGTGTGTGTGTGTGTGTGTGTGTGTGTGTGTGTGTGTGTGTGTGTTGTGTGTGTGTGTGTGTGTGTGTGTGTGTGTGTGTGAGTGAGGAGCTCCACGGACTGGTCACTGTGACCAGGAAGAAAACAATGGAAAAAGAAAAATCTCCAACGAGGCGTTCTGGGGCAGCATAGACAGGTGTTAGAGTTTTACTCGCTACAGGGTGTACTTTGAGGGTTTGTGACTCTGCAGACCGTTTAAATGCATACAAACCGTCATAAAGGGGACGGGTAGTAACCGGAAAAGCATGACATGGGACCTTTAAGGTTGTCAGAGACGTAGTCTTGCAACAGAGAGTTGTGAGTCCGCCTGTGATCTGAAGTGAAATCCTCCCAAAGGAAAGCATGCTGACAGACATGCGGTGTGCAGCTTTGTTGGCCTATTGTAAATGTTTCCTGTCCACATGCACACAGTCCTCTGTTGTGGCGAGAACATCTGAAAAGGACTTTTGTTTAAAAGCACTCTTGGTTGCAAGAGCTGGCGTCATGGCGACACATGTGTTGAGCAGAGGTTTGACGCTTGTTAGCGGAAATGTCTCTATCCATAGAATTCACACAAGGAGGATGATAATATCCTGAAGCTGACCCTGAAGTGAGCATACTCAGATTTCTTACGCATGATAGGTATTTTCCATGGAATTGTTGGTATGGAAGCAACTGGATAAAGCACTGTATGTGTAGGTCCTTTGGTCCATGTGTGGCCAACGTAATGATACTTTAAACTCTTTCCATTTCTCATTGAACTGCTTGGGGATTACAGGAAAAAGATTAGAGGATTATACTCGTATCAGTATTTAGTGTCTCTACTAACTGGGACATGTCTCCTTGCTTTAATGTTCAAAAAGCTCTTTTTCCCCCTCATACTGCAGCACCTCTTTTCACCCTCTGTCTGAAACCAGAGCCCAGTCTGGTGTGATTGGTCAACCGCTTAGAGATGTCCCGCCCCTTAGCTTATCTCGTACAATGTGTTGGAGCGCTAGCCAATAGAAGCTTGAGTGTTACATAGTGATGTCACTATGTACAGGAAGCAAACAAAGGGTCCAATGGAGCCGTTTCAAGCAGGGGGGATTGTGTGGGAGAGAAACACAGGGATTGTAGCCTTTGCAGACCATTTACATGCACTAAAAACACCTTCTGGGGCCACAATGGACCCGGTGATATTTGACCAAAACACGTTTTTTCGAATATTATCCAAACCAAACACCCTGGCTCTCGGACACGTCACATGCTTCGAATTGCACATGCTTTACAGATTCTGAGAGCTTCGATCCTCGTCTTTGAACAACGTTTCTGACACAAAGTATGAACTCTGGAATGCAGTTTGAAAGTGGAACAATCGCACTCTGACAGCAGGTCCACCTAAGATGTCCCCTAATTGTCTTACATTTTGTGCTGTAGCCTGGAGGTCTGGCACTATTTGGCTGAAAGACAGTTCACTGTACACAGTTCATTGCTATTATTTATCTAGCATGCAATGATGTGTGATCATTTAAAATATTTGTATTTGTGATACGTTTAGAATGTCTCTTTGTTGTCCTCCGGTTAGCACTCTGAATGCTGGTTTGCGTAACAAATGAGTTCTTCCTCAACATATTTCGTTTAAATTATTCGAACAGACACAAAAGCGTCAAGAAGTCATCCCTGAGCGTGTTAACGGCAGAAGAATCCAGAAAGGTCTTCTGCACAAGACATCTGCTTTACTACTGACCTCTGTACACAGTCAGATGCTTTCACATGACTGCAGTACACACAACTGTTGTATTGATTTAACATATTTTCCCACTAACCCATGATGTTATCTAACCACCTTGACATGTAAATCAATTGGTTCAAAAAGGGATTTCATTGAGCTGAAAAGAGGTCAAGTTAGGGCTTGTTGTTTTCTGAAAAGCTGCAATTGTCCTACTTGGAGCACCACACACACAGTTTATTCATTTACAGCAGTGACCACCAACTGGCGGCCCGCGGGCCACATCCGGCCCGCCAGACATTCTCATCCGGCCCGCACGACGGGGGTGACTGTGGCGTTGGCGGAGTGGTTACTGCGTTCGCCCCCCACCCATTTTTTTTTTACAACGTCTCGTGAGTAAGGTGCAGTACCGGAGTCCAACAGAGAGGCAGCAGCTGCGGGACAGTAGACTGCGTACTGCGAAACCTTCCCTTCCTTGAAGAAGAAGAAGTGATTCTTCGTTGTGAAGAGTCTGCTTTGTGCGCTCCGCACCACAGCAGCAGCCCTGCTGCGACAGAGTCCAACAGAGAGGCAGGAGCTGCGGGACAGTAGCCTTGAAGCAGGGTTGGGTTGTAACGGAATATATGTAACGGCATTACGTAATCAGAATACAAAAATCAAGTAGGCTAACTATTCAGCTGGTGTTACATTTGATAAACGAGTAATCTGATTACAGTTACTTTCGTAAACTTGAAGTGAATACATTTTGGAATACTTATTGAAATTATTGGTGGAAAAGTTTCCTCACAAAGTAAGATTCATTACCGGCAGAACTGTGTGCACACTGCACAGCGCTGCAGCGTGTCTGAGAGCGAGAGAGAGATGCAGCGTGTCTGTGAGGCCCCGCCCCCGCACGCAGATGAGAGAGAGAGAGAGATCTCTTTTAAAATATATTGAAAGTTATAAACGGAGATGGTTAGATAAAATGTGCAAGATAACGTTGATGTAGCATTTCTTTATTGTCGAAATTATGACATTTATAACGGGATAAAATCAAAGTGAATGGCCTGCTGCTGCTGAATGCATGGGGCAAGTGACTGGAACAAGTTTTAAAAGTTATTACATCGTTTCAGATAATAATAATAATAATAATAAATAATAATGATAATTCATTCTATTTAGGGGCGCCTTTCAAAGCACCCAAGGACACCTTACAATTCATAACATATTCTAAGGAAAGGTTTACAGCAGGAGAATGCAGTCCGGGTGATGTTTGTTATGTGGGGTGCCAATGAGAGGGAGCTGTCCAGAATGACACCAAGATGTTTTGTTTTAGTTCTTGATAAGCCATTAAAACAGTAAAACAAGCGTCTCCTGTTTACCAAAACAAACCCTCCCCCCCAGCCCCCCCCCCCCCCGCTGGCCCGCGATAGTGTCTATTGGATACATTTTGGCCCTTGGACAAATGTAGTTGGTGATCCCTGATTTACAGTGTACAAGGGTTGCAGCAGAACCTTTAACAGCAGACAACTCACAATATCTGCAAGTAAAACTGGAACTAACAGGTCAGGATTTGGGTGAAATAAACCTCTGAATAACTGTAGTTAACTCAGCCTGTAGCAAAATTGAAAACGTGGATGATAATGAGATTAGGTGTGTGTAACTGTGTGTGTGTTTATTGAATGTAACACTCAGATGATGGCAGTAGTGATCTGTGTCAAATCATCTTTAGCCTCAGAGATTCAGCCGTTTCCGAGAAGACCCGAGGACGGCACAGAGCAACACACTCTCACTCCATAATCGTCCAGGAGCGACGTTTGGTCAGGGTCCCGTGGCGTGTAGTTGTGAGGCTCCTAGGCTCCTTCAGCGTCATAAAGGGACGCAAATAGCTTTCAACTGATTGCAATGTATTCCCATCTGCGGCGGGAAGCATTCGTTTGTGTCGGCTGCCCTTAAAGGCAATGTGAGCGTCCATTCCCATTGGATAACGGAGAATTGTACACCCGGAAGTAAGTATTCCCCTTACTGTGGATTGATTTTACAGTGATATCTGCACTACTCATCGACTAAAAAACACCAGATTATCCTTGTTAATTACACAACATTGATTGGTTTAAATTGTGTGCAATGCTTTTGTATTTTTCCCCTTCGATTCGGAGAAACAAATATTTTTTCGGAGTAAAGGATGGCAGAACTACACTACCCAGAATCCCCAGCTATCGTTTGGACTACACCATGTGCTCTGTTCACCATTCATTCCAATGGCTGGCGTCTATGTCACGTGATCTTCAAATTTCTCCCTGCAGAAAAAGAAAACATGGCCAACTTCGTTTCATTCTCGGTGGAAAATGCCTATTTTAAAGTTAGTTTGGCCATTAAAATGCGTTTTGATGTCATTTGATGCGAGAAATATGAATTGTTATTTCAGATTATGTGTGCATAATTGTATTATTTTGTATTTCTATTTTTTTATGTATTTATTTTTATTCAGTCCAGCGTTTATGGACTTCTTTCATTGACACAAAGTTAGCCTATATTTATTTATAACCTAGGAAAGGGGGAGGTTGTGAAGCACTTCGCGTATGTAAGTGCCTCTAGAATACAGTTTGATTGGCTGAATGATTGAACTCCTTTGTGGTTTTAATTATTGTGCAAACAGTGAGTGCAGGAAATCAGCAAAAGGTTGATTACGGTTTTGAAACGTACAGCTGCGGCGTTTACCTTATATGGAAGGGCCAGCTGACTGGGGGGGGGGGGGGGGTCTGACAGCTAATCCAGAAAACAGTAGCCGGCTACAATTACATATACTGCTGTGCAAATAGAGTAAACTGTCAAACAAATGTAAAAAGTGTAGTGCCAGGAGATATGGGAGTCGGAGGCGGTGCATCGAAGGTGCAAAAGGGTACTTTAATGAAAAGCTGCACAGGACATGTTGTCGGGTCGCAGCCCGGGTCGACAAGAGGAAGAAACAGGAGGGCACACAACATATATAGGAAGCAACACAACATGTCCGTGTAGGAACAATACCCCCAACTATAGTTCCATGTGTGGATTATGAACCAGTGTAATAGGTGGTCACCACACAAGCCCCCCCAGAATTCAAACATGGAAAGAAAAATAGATCCCCACGTCCGTGGAGGAAGCACCACAGGGGCCGAGGAGGGTGGGGCCGGGCCATGGAACGGGCCGTCGGAACGGGGCCGCAGTGGCGAATGATGTCATCACCCGCCAGTCGGTGAAAACCGGGTCGCTGAGCCGCAACGGGCGTGAATAACCCGGTGGTCCCCAGCAGGAAGGAGCGCTGCCCGGCCGCAGGCGAGGGCATAGCGGCGGGCACGAAGTCCTCGGGAAGAAAGAGCCGGGTCCCCGGGGGGCAGGAGCAGCATCCCCGGGAGGAAGGAGCCGTGGACAGGGGAGAGGCCAGACGGGGCGCCGTCCGGAGCCGCCGTCGAGATGAACCGTGAGCCGCGGTAAGAGGAGAGGCCAGGCAGGGTCCCGGAGCGCGCCACCCACGGGCCGATGAAGGCATGGCGACGTCCGAAACCGCCGAGGCGAAGGAAGAGGCCAGACAGGCTCCGGAGCGCGCCACCCACGGGCCGATGGCCGCATGGGCGACGTCCGAAACCGTCGAGGCGAGGGAAGAGGCCAGGCAGGGTCCCGGAGCGCGCCACCCACGGGCCGATGAAGGCATGGGGACGTCCGAAACCGCCGAGGCGAGACGGGGTCCAGGAGTGCACCACCCAGGCGTCGATGAGCGTGAGTGGCGTCTGGAGCCGCCGTCGAGGTGGTGAAACAGGTGAGAGTGTCCACACGAGGCCGACCAGACATGGTCGAACCTCCTCTCAGGCACCAGAAAAAAACTCAAAAAGGGCCGTACTGTCCACGGTCAAAAACAGGTGGGCGAAATAGTGAGAGGATTCACACGAGGCCAACCAGACATGGTCAAACCTCCTCTCAGGCACCAGAAAAAAAAGGTCGATAGCCGTTAGCAGCTAGCCGTTAGCTGAGGCCGTTAGCTGGCAGCCATCGGTAGCTGCTAGCCGTCGTTAGCCCCACGTGGATAGCTGCTAGTCGTGGTTAGCTAGCGCCGCTGGGACGTGCAGCCGCACGCCCCGAAGAAACAGCCCCATGAGGTAGCCATGGGGTTGCTGGTCGACCCAGCAGGTCGTGCATCGTCCCCCCGATGCGGGAACGGCGAGCAACGTCTCCAGCCTTCTGCGGAGCACGCACCGAGCCTCAGTCCGCGTGCCGGTGGCAGCCACGGACGTCTCCAAAAAATCCCCGGCATTTCGAGAAAGGAACCTGAGTTCCTTTTGCCGTGTTCGGCTTCGTCCCGGAAACTTCCCCAGACGTGTCAGAGTCACCAGTGTAGTGCCAGGAGATATGGGAGTCGGAGGCGGTGCATCGAAGGTGCAAAAGGGTACTTTTAATGAAAAGCTGCACAGGACATGTTGTCGGGTCGCAGCCCGGGTCGACAAGAGGAAGAAACCGGAGGGCACACAACATATATAGGAAGCAACACAACATGTCCGTGTAGGAACAATACCCCCAACTATAGTTCCATGTGTGGATTATGAACCAGTGTAATAGGTGGTCACCACAAAAGTGTATTAAAAGTCTCTGAAGTGTTAGCTGTAGTAGCCTTAAACAAAACTCAACTGAAGTATAAGTAGCCTACCTCAAAGTACCAAGACTAAGGATACATGCACTTTCCAACACTAAAAGCTCTTATGTGAGAAACTGTTGTTTTTGGGGAGTTTAATGTGGTTACACGTCTTAATTCCTCATATTCATTAACAAGAAATTGCATTAGTTGTTTGTGGGAGAGAACAAGCAAACAAGCAGTCATAAGACAAGCAGAGAAAACACGTTACACAACTCTAATCAAGATATATTTGTATCTGAGTTCTTCTTTTTTTATTGGCTGAGGACAGAGCTGAATGAAGATCCTGTTCTCTCGCTTAACCCTTGTATGGTGTTCGGGACTGTGGGACATTATTTAACCAAAGAAAAACTCACACTCAATGGCTGTGTGTGTGTGTGTGTGTGTGTGTGTGTGTGTGTGTGTATCCCTGCCATTCCCGCACAAGGTTGCAACATTGTTGATCAAGTCAAGCACGGACACCTGTCTGCTCTCATATTCCCGCATTATGTCTTGCGGGAACCAATCATAATTGTGTGTTCACGCTCTATCCCAGCTGCTTCACCAGTTTGGGTCCTTATCACAACTGATCAAGATGGCCAAAAGATTCTCTGCTCAGAGGGCCTTGCACATGATTCTGGAAGAGAGAGAACCATTAGGATGTAGGAAGAGGCTTCAGAATGTGAGGATCACATTTCTGAGAACTCTGAGTCCGACTGTGACTCAGAATTCAGCGGGAAAAAGAACAAGTAGCACTTTAATTCATTAATGTGATCTAACAAATGTAAAAGGGCACATATTAGCTATATATGCTGTTTATATTGCTTGTAATTGAGATGAAGTAAACACCTGTTGAGTATTTTAACATAAAATAGTTTGATTGTGTTGAATTGAAGCCCAAAAAGGCAGCGGGTCCACCAGACCCACACACACTGGCTGAGTAACAAAAATATGAACACCATACAAGGGCTGTGATGCCCCTGTGGGTCCATCAGTAGAGAGGGCGTGGCTGTTCTGTCTGTGCTGCATTGGCTCCAGTGTTTGCATTGAGTGCAGTAACTCAGGGCACCTGGGTCTGGTGTCCTGCAGTAACTCAGGGCACCTGGGTCTGGTGTCCTGCAGCTATTTAAAGCCTCTCTGCTCCCGCTTCACTTTCCCCTGCAGACACCTGGGTTTTGGTTGAGTATGGGTTTTCTCAGTTGCACTCTATGAATTTGGCTAATTTGAATTACTTTCTTTAATAAACATATTTTTCTACCCGTTGACATGTTGTGTCTCCTTTTTGTTGTGGCCTTCTGAGCCAGGTCGCAACAAATGGGGCCTCGTCCTACGGGTTATTTCTAGAAAGTTTGTGTAGTGCTCAGAGCACATGGCATCATTTGAGCAGCTGATTAGTTGATGTGGTCCAGCTGTGTGCTGGCTCGGCGCTGCTATTTGGGGGACACATCATGTTTTTTGGGTTTCAGGAAGCTTTAGTGTTTGACATGTCGTCAGGTTTCGTGTGCCAATCAGAAGGTAAGATGTTGCTGTTTGTTACGTTTTTGTAAAGAGAGTTCCCCGCTAGGCTTAAGTGGCGTTTCCTCTTGGGTTGCGTCTGTTTTGTTTTTTTCATAGTGTTGTGGCGACGTGGTTAGTGTCAGCTGTTTTTGGACAGCTGTCTCGGGGGTACATCCGGTGATTTGTTTTGGTGTTACCTGCGTGCAGGTCGCTCCATAACGCCGCCGGGTTCCAGTGCGTAATTACCCTCCGCAAACCACATGAAGACTAGGTGAGATTAGTAAGATTTTGGTTAGGCAGTTGGGGGGAAAATTCTCTGTTGGGTTTTAAACTTGACAGTTTAATACTTTGCTTTCTGATTGGGTATAGGCAATATGTTATGGCTTCTTTGTCGGCGTTTGTGGATGCGCCCTCAGTGTCTTTCTTAGAAGATTGCCAGAAGGTGCAAGTTGTGGTTGAGGTTGGAGCAGGAGAAGTTGTGGTTGAGGTTGGAGCAGGAGAAGTTGTGGTTGAGGTTGGAGCAGGAGAAGTTGTGGTTGAGGTTGGAGCAGGAGAAGTTGTGGTTGAGGTTGGAGGAGTTGAGGTTGGAGCAGGAGGAGTTGCGGTTGGAGAAGTTGAGGTTGGAGGAGTTGAGGTTGGAGCAGGAGGAGTTGAGGTTGGAGCAGGAGAAGTTGGAGAAGTTGAGGTTGGAGAAGTTGCAGTTGAGGTTGGAGCAGGAGAAGTTGGAGAAGTTGAGGTTGGAGAAGTTGAAGTTGAGGTTGGAGAAGTTGCAGTTGAGGTTGGCGCAGGAGAAGTTGCAGTTGAGGTTGGCGCAGGAGAAGTTGCAGTTGAGGTTGGAGCAGTAGGAGTTGAGGTTGGAGCAGGAGGAATTGGAGAAGTTGGAGCAGGAGGAGTTGAGGTTGAAGCAAGAGAAGTTGAGGTTGGAGGAGTTGAGGTTGGAGCAGGAGAAGTTGAGGTTGGAGCAGGAGGAGTTGAGGTTGGAGCAGGAGGAGTTGACATTAGAGCAGGAGGAGTTGAGGTTGAAGCAAGAGAAGTTGAGGTTGGAGGAGTTGAGGTTGGAGCAGGAGAAGTTGCAGTTGAGGTTGGAGCAGGAGGAGTTGAGGTTGAAGCAAGAGAAGTTGAGGTTGGAGGAGTTGAGGTTGGAGCAGGAGAAGTTGAGGTTGAAGCAAGAGAAGTTGAGGTTGGAGGAGTTGAGGTTGGAGCAGGAGAAGTTGCAGTTGAGGTTGGAGCAGGAGGAGTTGAGGTTGAAGCAAGAGAAGTTGAGGTTGGAGGAGTTGAGGTTGGAGCAGGAGGAGTTGAGGTTGAAGCAAGAGAAGTTGAGGTTGGAGGAGTTGAGGTTGGAGCAGGAGAAGTTGAGGTTGGAGCAGGAGGAGTTGAGGTTGGAGCAGGAGGAGTTGACGTTAGAGCAGGAGGAGTTGAGGTTGAAGCAAGAGAAGTTGAGGTTGGAGGAGTTGAGGTTGGAGCAGGAGAAGTTGCAGTTGAGGTTGGAGCAGGAGGAGTTGGAGAAGTTGAGGTTGGAGAAGTTGCGGTTGAGGTTGGATCAGGAGGAGTTGCAGTTGGAGCAGGAGAAGTTGAGGTTGGAGAAGTTGCGGTTGAGGTTGGAGCAGGAGAAGTTGAGGTTGGAGCAGGAGAAGTTACAGTTGAGGTTTGAGCAGGAGAAGTTGGAGGAGTTGAGGTTGGAGGAGTTGGGGTTGGAGCAGGAGAAGTTGAGGTTGGAGCAGGAGACGTTGGAGAAGTTGAGGTTGGAGCAGGAGAAGTTGCAGTTGAGGTTGGAGCAGGAGAAGTTGAGGTTGGAGAAGTTGAGGTTGGAGCAAGAGAAGTTGGAGCAAGAGAAGTTGGAGCAAGAGAAGTTGAGGTTGGAGGAGTTGAGGTTGGAGCAGGAGGAGTTGAGGTTGGGGCAGGAGAAGTTGAGGTTGGAGCAGGAGAAGTTGGAGCAAGAGAAGTTGGAGCAAGAGAAGTTGAGGTTGGAGGAGTTGAGGTTGGAGCAGGAGGAGTTGAGGTTGGGGCAGGAGAAGTTGGAGCAGGAGAAGTTGCAGTTGAGGTTGGAGCAAGAGAAGTTGGAGAAGTTGAGGTTGGAGAAGTTGCAGTTGAGGTTGGAGCAGGAGAAGTTGAGGTTGGCGCAGGAGAAGTTGAGGTTGGCGCAGGAGAAGTTGCAGTTGAGGTTGGCGCAGGAGAAGTTGCAGTTAAGGTTGGAGCAGGAGGAGTTGAGGTTGGAGCAGGAGGAGTTGACGTTGGAGAAGTTGCAGTTGAGGTCGGAGAAGTTGCAGTTGAGGTCGGCGCAGGAGAAGTTAAGGTTGAGGTTGGAGCAGGAGGAGTTGAGGTTGGAGGAGTTGAGGTTGGAGCAGGAGGTAGAGAAGCGTTTAGAGGTGGAGAAGGTGCTTGAGGTGGAAAAGATTAAATGTGAGGTGGAATATGCTAGATTACGGCTGATTGGAGAGGGCAAACTTGCTCCGGTGGAGGATGGTTCTGATAGGTCGGCATCAAGTAGTGGCGATATATTTCTTACTTGCGGTTAGTGCCAAAGTTGAATGAGCGTGACCCTGAATTTTTTTTGACTCAGAGGCAAGAAACTGGTCAGATTCGGACAAATCACATGCTCCAGCCATGTGTTCGGCCGTTTTGGTTAAAAAGCCGCAGGGTGTAGGATCAGGCATGGTGCCTGACAAGAAACTGGTTTGGGCCGACTTGGATGTGGGTTCTGTTTTTGAGCCGTTCATAACGGAAGCCGTTGTATCAGTAGTTGGTAGTGACAAGTATGTTCCGATTAAGGTGTTGCGTGACACAGCAGCTAGATACTCATTTATTGTTGAGTCAGTGTTGCCTTTTTCGTCAGACAGAGACTGGGGATTTTGTGCAGATGAGGGGCATGGAGATGGGCTTGATTCCTGTGCGACGTCATACAGTAGTGCTGGTACGGGGAGTTGTGTCTATCGGCGTGTGTCCCACGTTGCCACTTGATGGGGTACAGATGATTTTGGGCAACGATCTTGCTGGTAGTGCTGTGTGGGCAGGTGTGCCACCGCCTGTGGTGGTGTCCAGGCCGTTGGCATCTGTGGAGCCAGATGAGAGCAGTTTGCAATTTCCAAGTGTGTCTCCAGTTTATACTATTACGCGTGTGCAGAGCCGTAGGATGTCTACTGACAATGGTAATGGAGTTTCACCCTTGTTGAAATCAAGAATAACCACACAAGGCTTCCCGTCACATGCCTCCAATTTACATTAATTAGCACACAATGTCAACTTAAATGGCACAAATGTTCTCTTCTCCTATGTAAATGACCACCGAGGAGTCATCACATGTACCCTCTTCTTCCTTAGCTCAATGATCAAGGTGTATGCCAGGCTTTGGGAGTAATGGATTACATGTAACAGGATGCCTGAATTTGCTTCATGAAAGGCAGGTTTTCCTATAAATAAAATCATTTTTGACACTAAGTATCTTGGTTTCTTTTCTAAGCTCACGTTGTTCTGTTGTCTTACATATACACTTAAATGAAAAGATCTTACTGATATATCTTTTATCTTGTATTGTTCATTACATTACTTTTATATTTTGATACTCAAATTTGGTGAATTTAACTGCGCCTTTCATTTATATTTTGATGCCATGCTGTTGTACTCTTACTAAAGTTAGACTTTGAACGCAGGACTTTGACTTGTAACAGAGTATATTTTTACAATAAGAAAATCATTGGACTACTTCTTCCACATCAAATAAATAAGTATTCATGTAGAAAAGAAAGAAGCAATGTGCTTATCTTGTTCTTCCTGGATAAATAAAGGTTCTACTATACTACCCCAAATAAGATTACAACCTAATGAATCCAAACAACACAAAGGAAATACAAGTCATTATTTGAAAGTTGATAATTTTGTTGAACGTTTGATTTGAAAAGGCAAAGTTTGAGTTGAAAAGGCAAAGTTTGAGTTGAAAAGGCACCATCCACTTATTTTAAGCTGAAATCAGAAAATATTGTCTTATCAAAAAAGGTACATTTATTTTTTGTTATAGGACCCCAATTTGATTAACAATGGAAAACTGGGGTTCTCTGTCAACTTAAACACCCCAGTGTGTGTGCGTGGGGGTGTGTGACGTGTGTGTGTGAGTCAGGGGTCTCTCCAGCTGTGAGAACCGCCCATTAATCGAAAGCGGTCGAGGGTCTCACAGCCTGTCTTCAATTTGATTGACAGGTCTGTAGTCCAATGAGAGCTCGCCAAATCGTGACTCATCATTCGTCCTTTGCCAATGGAAGCTCGGCGGAGAGGCGGACTGCAGGAAGCACACTTGGTTGAATGACCATTAAAGCAGCAATCAGCGGTAAATGTGTTATGATGCCACGCTCAAAACACACACCGAGAGGATTGTCCGAGGCTGCGGGAACACGACACCTCTCCACCGGGTAGAAACGCAGCACGGCTGCTGCGGACTGTCTGTGCGCCAAGGAGTCTGGCTACAAATCAAACCAGGAGTCGCTCTCTGGGGATTTGGGCAGTGATGGACAGCTGTTGGGACATTGCTTCGGGGCAGAGGTTGGCGATCAATTGACCGTGCGTTAAAACAGGCTGCACCATGGAGCATGGAGCTGCTCTCTGCAGGGCGAGCAGCGGCTGACTTTCCCCTCCGATCAGGATCGTGATGATGCTTTTTTTGGTGAGAGGCTCCCCCCGCCGTCCAGCCTGCATGTTAGGACAGTGCAGGTGCATCGAGACTTGACGGGACCAGCAACCATGGGATTCACCTTTTTCATTTCCCTCCATCTTTTTGTATGGCGGCAAAGCCTTCCTATGCGGGAAACATGTCCGCAGATACAGGGTTCACAGCGTAATTGATGGTGTTGCGCCATGATCTCTGGGGGACTATCTGAGTTGTGTAATGGTTTTATTTCCTCTAGGCTACAGCGCGCTCTGACGTGCAACCCCTCCATGGATGGTGGTTAATTGGGCCCAATGATGTAGAGCCAAATCCACCTGGAGTGGCTCCCCTGTGTTTCTACGCATGTTCAATTGTTTTTTTTATTAATTCCCAGAGCTTTTCAGCACTATTGCTTTGGATAATCTCATCTAGTTTGGATTTTTAGATGAAAATGAGAGATTACATGAAGGCAACAACTATGGAAAATCCAACGTTTGAAAGACTTATAATCTTTGGAAGTTAATCGTTTCCTGACATTCAGCAACTTTATTCCCCGCAGCATTTATTTATAAAGGCACATTTCTGTCTGTTGCCTCCTTTTTATCCACCATGTCTAGATCAAACAGTGTCAGCCCACCCGGCGTCGGTGCCCCCGGGTTGAGGGGAGGGACCGAGCACAGATCAGCTTGGGGAGAGTCTGAGTCCGTGGCCAACGGGTGCCCATACTCAGCCAGATCCCCGCGCAAGAAGCTCACCCGGACTAACAGTCGTTGGAGGGAGGAGGATGACCTGGAGCACCGGCAGCCCGGGGGGCGAGCCACCACCACCACCACCACCGTCAGTAGGGTCAGCTTCAGATCCAGGTCCGCTTGGCAGGACCATGGCGAGGACAAAAATCGTGCGTCGTCCCCTAAGCGTCCAGACGGCGAGGTGAGACCCAAGTCTGTGGAGTTGGGACTGGATGAGCGCAGGGTCAAGGCGAGGAGCGACGAGGAGGAGGTCATGCCCGAAGTAAACTTTTCCTTAGTGTCGTGCTGCACCAGCGTTATGCACATTTTTAAATCCAAGAAGTTCCAGTCGGAGAAGTTGGAGCGGCTCTACCAGCGCTACTTCTTCCGGCTGAACCAGAGCAGCTTGACGATGCTCATGTCGGTGCTGGTGCTGGTGTTCACGGTCATGCTGGGCTTCCACTGCTCCGGTGGCCCAGAGAAGCCCAGCGTGACGTTCGCGGTGGTGTTTTCCGTGGCCATCTTCCTCACCCTGGTTCTCATGGTGGTGTGCAACAGGAACGCGTTTCACCAGGACCACATGTGGATCGTGTGCTACGTGGTCATCCTGCTGGTGATGGTGATCCAGGTGATCGGAGTGCTGTTCGTTCGGCCCAGAAGTGCGTCGGAGGGCATCTGGTGGACCGTGTTCTTCATCCATGTCATCTACACGCTGCTGCCCGTCAGGATGCGCGCGGCAGTCGTCACTGGAGTTATTCTTTCTGCCATTCACGTGGCTGTTTCTTGGATGTTAAACGGCATGGACAGCTTTCTCTGGAAACAGGTATGTGGTGAGCTTTCTTTCTAATGATCTCTCTCTGTGCGCAATAACGCACAGCAGAGCTTTGGGCACTTCCTTTAAAGTTCCCTGCTGCTGCTCAACCTGTTGATGCTTAACAGTCAAATAGGATCAGAAGCAACTGTGCCCAGCAGTGTGTAGAGGTGGGAGAAGTACTCAGATCTTGTGTAAAAGTAGAAATACTCAGATCTTGTACTTGAGTAAAGTAGAAGTACCAGAGTGTAGGAATAGTAAAAGTATTGCAATCAAAATGTTACTCAAGTAAAAGTACAAAAGTTTTGCCATCAACATTTACTTAAAGTACCAACAGTTAAAGTACTCGTGCAGATTGGCCATTTCAGAATAGTTGGGACATTGTTTTCCTCCACAGTAGCATTGTTGACAGTCATTGTACAAGAGTTACATTTCTTACAAATAGAATAGAATAAAATAAACATTTACATACAACTTACACATGTACCGAAGAGCATCTACGAATACACATAATACAATATACAGAATACTTTTGAATTCTCCCTGATATACCAATTGAATTCTCATCAAAATATAGTGAAAGACAGTGAAAGTAGTCGTTGTGCAGATTGGTCCATTTCGGAATAATATATATGATGTGTTTTATATTGATTGATCATGAAAGTGTTCTCAAAGCTGGTGAAGGTGCAGCTAGTCTGAAGTACTTTGTAGACTGCAGGGTAGCTGGTGGATTTACTCCAGGTGGAACTAAAGTCTGATTTATATTTCACATCATTCATCCACATCTGTAAAGTAACTAAAGGTATTAGATATATACACAAAACAATTTACCTCTGAAAGTAGCACACATCTGAAATATTCAAGTAAGGTACAAGTCTCCCACAATTGTACTTGCTTGAGTTAATCTACGTTACGCCACTGCGAGTACTTTAATAAGTAGCTTGTTCTGTATTAGCTGTTCTAATGGGCAGTGGAGAATTGTTGCTGCAAACACCGCTCCTTCCAGACTCTTAAAAAGGTGGTGGTGTAAAATGAAAAAGTGACACCACCACCTCCTGCTGCAGGGTTAATTCCTCACACCACTTTAAGGGTCACTTCTGTGTGTATTAAGTGTCTGAGTTCTGGGAGAGGGGAAGGTCTTTGCCACTTGTTTGGAGCGAGGTCATTTAAAACAAGTAGGCTTGAAACATCTGATTAAATTGGGTCTGACCGAGGTTAGCTAAACCACACTTGGGTTTTAAAATCTCTTTTGTACTTCAGTAGAGGCTGATTTTAAGTATTTATTTTTGAGGGAAAATGGTGGCATTGTGCTTAGAGTTCATGAGTCTGGAGTGTTGTTGATGCATTAAAGTTTATATATCGTATTAATTTGACCAACATTTGTTTCTATCGTGACATACTCTAAGCCTATATTTACTCGTATTTTTTAGTTTGCATAGTTCCATTCTTTGTGTGTCGCCACAATTTGTAACAAATATAAATATTGCAATACTTGTATCACTGGGTGTGAACTCTTTTTACGATATGCTGAGTTAACAGACATTTACTTGAATGAAAATCCTCAAATGTGCCTCTTTAAGTGTAGATTGTGTCTGATAGTTTTAGTGCTAACCGAACAGCATTCAGGCAAACTCATGGTCATGTGCACGTTGGCTGACCAGCGAGGCATTTAGTGGAAACTAGTGCAGAAAGGATGCTTGGAAAAGCCCCTAAGGTCTTATCAACTCCTTAAGTAAATACAAAAAAAAGGACATTCAAGTGCAGCATAAAATAAACTTATCCTTATATACAGTTGACTCTTTAACAAACATTAATTAATTAGCATTGCGCTACAGTGTTTTGTAGACAAAGACTTTACTATGGGATGTACTGTATAGCTGCTGGTTGCTATGGAAACTTTGTCAGCTGGCTTGTTGCCCCTCAGGCTGCAGACGGCGATATGTTTTGCACACAAGTACCCCTCTCCCTCTCTCTACTTTATATATTGCACTGTAAGATATTCTTGCATTTAGATTAAGTTTCCTCGAAACTATTAATCAGACTCTCTCAGAGACAGTTGTGCGGTTTACAGGGAACGAAACGGGTTGTATCAGCTACTTTTCTCTTTCGTATAGCCCGTTCGTTCACACCAGGCCGTAAAGGAACCGCAGAAACTGACCCCGCAAACGGGATGACGAGTCCCAAGGTGGATAGATCTGCGGACAGAACGCTCTGGGGGGCCAAACGGCTCCGTGTGTACGCCCTATACGATCATTTCTGGATAACGATGAAGCCATAGCCCCGCCTCTCCCCACCTCTGCTGCTCACTGCTGTAGCTACTGTCATTAGCTACTGACCATGCTACAGACGTTAATGCACTACAGCTCCTCTACCACAACCATCAGCAACAAGTGGACATGGAGAACTACATGAACTACATGTTGCTAAATCCACCGCAGAGAATAAACAGAAGGGCAACCATGCTCAGGGGTCTTCTTCGCTGCTTTTGGTGTATTTTGTGGCGGAAGTACAGCGCCACTTACAGGCCCGGCATATGTACTACAGCTTCTCCAGCGGGCCGAGTGGTCTCGTGTGAAGGGACACGTTTATTGAGCCGTATCCGTGTGAACGGAAGACTTTTTTGATATCGAATTTGTTTCGTTTGCGTTCCCGTGTAAATGGGGCCAGTAACTTTCTTATACTTAACTGTAACTTGGAGGCATTTGTTAGATTGTAAATTATATAAAACGGAAGGTCTGCAGTTTGTCCGTCGCCACCGAAAGTCAGGTTGTTGTCATAAGGACTGTGATATGGGCATATACTGTCCAAATTATATAAAAATGTTGTATCTTATATATTTTACCATATTGTTCCTTTCGTTTGCAAATATTCAGTTTCTATGTATCACAGGGGTAGACATTAAGGGTAAAAAGCCACTGGCCCTCCGGGCCGGTGGAATTGTATTATCACTGGCCCCACCATTGTAACCACTGGCCCGGAGCATTCGTCCAAAAAAAAAATATCGACTAATAATGAAGAAAATTAACACATTTGTTGCAATAGTAATTTATGCACTTACTACTTGTACTACAACATTTGAACAATCAGTTCTTCCTCATTTTCCTCAATTGTTCATATTTGGTTTATTAAAATAATGATATTGTGGTCATTGTTAAAAAATGTCTGGTATTATTATGAGTATTATTATTTGTATAATGCACTTTCTGCCTTCCTGTCATTAGGAGTTAGACATGTAATGGCTATAGATTAGATCCTTCATTATCCTAAACTGCTGGGACATTTCGCCAATACATTTTATATTGTCTGATCTTCACTTACTTGTCAGCATAGGTCGGCATTGATGTACAGAGCCGACTAAAGAAGACCTTGTTTATATTGGCATCATATTGAGAGGTGCATTGACGCGTCCTGAAACCAGGAAGTAAGCTGCTGGTTCCCTCGACAGAAAGCAATGGGATTTCTCCACAGGGTTTTGGAAAATAGCTGGAAATAATGTCTGTGGAAAACAAACCTGTTTGATAAATGCACGTTTTGTTCTGCCGGATAATCTCCACATGTCTACCCTACTTTTATAATCTTCTAATCATAAATCTAATCGATAGATTATAAAAGGGTTTTAGGACGCGTCACTGCACCACTAGAAGCCAACTCCATCGATCAAGCTGAAACTTTCTCTCCCTCTTCTTCTCATGCTCCCTGTCACTCTCCTTTAACTCCTCCGGTGACTTTCTTTTATTTGAAAATAGTTTTTTGCCCGGCGCTTGGCCGGTTACCGCTGGTATTAAAAACATTTTGGCGAATGGTTAGGTGGCGCGATAGTCTGTCGTGAAGGAGCGCGCTCACGGGAGCCTGCTCGCGCTGCGCTCCGCAGCAAACAGCGGTTTGCTTTTCACCCAACAACGACAAGCGACTCACGAAACGCTATGTTGTAGCGTTAATAAACGAAACAATTTAACAAAATTGCTTGTCAAAATACCAATACCACAGGAAACATATTTTTTTAAACAATATTTGTAGTGGCCCGAGCGGGCAAGTGGAAAGTACGTTATGCTGGCCCGGGGTGTCTAAATAGTGCTTCCTGGCCAGCGGGCCAATTATAATGTCGAGCCCTGTATCATGTATTTTTAATTTAGACGGGACTAACAAAAACACACTTTACCATGTGGTTATTTCGTACTGAAAATGTTCTTGAAGTAGGAGTAAAAGTACTCATTGCAGAAAGAAACAACAACTCTGGATGATAAATATTTAAAATGAAAATCAGAAAGTCTTCACATTTATCCTGGAGCTTATCAATCAATCAATCAATGTTTATTTATATAGCCCAGTGTCTCAGTGGACTTCACAGTTTGTACAGAATATCAGTATGACAATACGACACCCTCTGTCCTCAGACCCTCTGTCCTCAGACCCTCTGTCCTCAGACCCTCTGTCCTTAGACCCTCTGTCCTTAGACCCTCTGTCCTTAGACCCTCACATCGTACAAGGAAACACTTCCAGAGAAAACCCACAGTTTAAAGGGAACATGGGAGAAACCTCAGGGAGAGCAACAGAGGAGGGATCCCTCTCCCAGGACGGACAGACGTGCAATAGATGCCGTGTGGAAATCCAAGAGATAATACATTTCACAGCATATAGACCGAATGTTAGGAAATGCATGTGTCTGTAATGAGAAGATGAATCCACGAGGATGTCAGCTACAATCCTGTGGAAGCCATCAGGGAAGCAGCATGAAGAGACCCAAGGCAGGACCGCAGAGACAGGTTCAGCCACGACTCGAAGTCCAGGACACACGACCACAGCAACAGGATTAGCGTCGACGTATATGTAGACCCATATCACATGATGTGTGTCTCCACCTTTTTAACGCTGACCTTAAAGCAGGTTTCCAAACACAGATATGATTCATATTTACATAATGCTTGTTTTATTATGAAGTGAAAGGGCAAGGATAAATACCTGAACTTTAAGTTGTGTTGGTTGTTTGCCCTGAGCTTTGGAAAGACTGATTCCAGGTTGTTTATTCTTCTTTATCTGGGCTTGTAATGAACTTTCAGTGGATGGTTTCAGGGGAGTGTTTTAATGTGCTGCTGCTTAGTCTACATGTTCCTTATTAACTCCAAATGCCCCTGGTGTTTCTTTTACAACATCAATACCTTTCAAAACATTTCTCCAGGGCTGCTGGACTTAGTCTGTAATAAAGTTGCTTACCTAAATGACTTTAATTTTCCACCATTGTGTGTGTGTGTGTGTGTGTGTGTGTGTGAGATTATCAGGCCGTGTGCTGCTTGTAAAGTTTTTCTCTAACAATGTGGCTCTTCGAGAGTATCATACCCCTTGGACTCCTTTTACTTCTGTTCCATAGTGACATCATTTTGTAACACTTGTGCTTCTATTAGCTAGCGCTCCAACACATTGTACGTGATAGGCTAAGGGGCGGGGACATCTCTAAGAGGTTGACCAATCACAACAGAGCCGGCCAGCTAACCAATCAGAGCATGGAGCCATGTCACAGTAGAGACTTAAACAACTAATATGGAGCAGACTGGGCTCTGGTTTCAGACAGGGGGTGAAATGAGGTGCTCTTTAATATACATATTCTCTGAAAATAGAAAAAATGGTCCCACAGTATATCTGGACCTGTTATGTATCCAACTTTAGTTTAAAAACCCTGTGAAAGTACATGAACGGTCACAACGTTGTCACATGGTGAAAGGATTCTTACACCCTTTTTGCTTCTTCTTGGAATCTCGTGTTTGGTTTCAGAGCTAAAACCCCAGCTGATGGTTTAGTTCTGTGTGAAAGGCATGTGACCCTGCACATTGTCATTGGATGTGTTGATGCGAGTGTGTGGGAACGAGCTCCTGTATTTGTTGTTCTTTCCTCACCGTGCTGTTGTTTTTAGCATATCTGTTGACATAGGAGCCGGCACGTCCCTCTGTCAGACCGCTGCTGCTCTGGGAGATCCCAAGATAACAACGTTTCTTGCGCGTGTGTTACCAGGACTATGCTGAGTTTTTTTCCCCAAGTCTTTGGAAAAGCACTCAACCTTGTGATCTTTCATCTGTTGTAGCCTGAAGGGTTGTTCCGGAAATCAAAACCCTGCGAAGCTAGGACAAGGATTTCTCTTTCTTTTTCAACTTTCATACAGGTGAAGTTTTATTTTAAGTGATGCAGCTTTGAGCCATGGAAGTGAAGCACGAGTCTTTTCATTGTTACTTTCCACTTTGTGTTGCTCCTAGGCCTTTTACTGACAACATTAAAGTGCTAATCATGTGATCTGCAACACTTATTACTGCATTCAATCATGGAGGCCTTTGAGGGAGGGGTCGCCTTTCTTCTTCTCAATGTTGTGAGCTCAGTTTTGCTCAAGAAACATTGTTCCAACATTATTCCTTTTTACTCATCATCAATGTCAAGCAGGGGCGGACTGGGACTACATACTGATATACACCTGAACATCAGCAGGAGAGGACTCTTTAAAGTAGAGACACTACATACTGATATACACCTGAACATCAGCAGGAGAGGACTCTTTAAAGTAGAGACACTACATACTGATATACACCTGAACATCAGCAGGAGAGGACTCTTTAAAGTAGAGACACTACATAGTGATATACACCTGAACATCCGCAGGAGAGGACTCTTTAAAGTAGAGACACTACATAGTGATATACACCTGAACCAATGTCAAGCAGGGGCGGACTGGGACTACAAATCAGCCTGGGACTCTCGACCTCGGTACCGCAAGTGCCACTAGTAAATTGTCAACAGGGGGGGGGGTGCTAGTGACTTATCCGACCGGCCCACTTCAGTACCGGCCCATCGGGATTCGTCCCGAAAGTCCCGATGGCCAGTCCGCCCCTGATGTCAAGGCATAAATCAATATCGTCATGTATTTGGTTGATAACACGGGTGATAATAAGACACTTTTAGGGTGTATTTACACATATTATTAGTGTGGTGTCGTCTGTTTGCTGAAAACAAGGCCATTCAAACTCACTTTCTGTAGCTGAGGTTTGTAACGGATGATTTCATAAGCATAGGGAGACAGATGTGTGCAGGTCATGATGCAGCACACACTGTCATCCTGTTTGTTTGTTTTTGATTAAAATAACTTTTTAGAAGTTCAGGAAGTTATATCTGGGCTTCATCTAATTATCTTGAAGGTTTTAAAACTGCCTTGAATTGACTAAATGTTCACACTATATATACAGTTTATCATTCTGATTAGGTATGTAGCAGCAAATGTTGCCTTGATCTGAAGCCTCGGATGAAGCGTTCCTCGAGACTTGGAAACAGCTTTGATGTGTAAAATCAGTGGAGGTACCCTTTAACAAATATCAGTTATGTGTCAAATCAAAGTAAAAACACTTAATATATCTCCATTACACCTTCTTGTCTTTTCTCTTTAAAACAAAACGGCAGACATTTATGAGGTATACCGAAATGACTACTTTGCAGAAATAATCTCCAGTATGATCTGTTGCTGGTGACTTGCAGTATTGTAAAAACAATCTAGACCTACAGTTGAAATGAAGATACAAAATGCTTCCTTTCCTCTCTGCCCTCTCTCCAAACTCACAGAGGATCCAGTGGTGTCAGGCGGTCTAATTGAATGGCCAATTGCTGGTAATGTGTTGCAACTCAAAACAGATTTCCCAATTATCCATCTTCCTTCACCTGCCTTCTTAAACCCTATCCCTCTGAGTCCTGCTTCAACACACGCTTTTAATTTCCCTCTGAGGGTCAGACCCTAAAGACACACCTTTAACCACTTTCCTCTCCTGCAGGAGAACAGGAAAAGTGTCCAATCACAATCTACGATACCATCTGATACCAGACCATAATACTTTTACTGTCAGATAAAGTCTAAACATGTTCTTGCATCACAGTAAGCTTCATTTGTAACATCACCCAGGACACATATTAAGAGAGTTAACAAGGAAACACACAATTAAAGGTGCCCTATCGTGCTGTTTTTAGTTTTCTATTTCCTGTCGGGTGTGTTATTGTTTTGTTTCATCAGCAGGAGAGGACTCTTTAAAGTAGAGACACTACATACTGATATACACCTGAACATCAGCAGGAGAGGACTCTTTAAAGTAGAGACACTACATACTGATATACACCTGAACATCAGCAGGAGAGGACTCTTTAAAGTAGAGACACTACACTGATATACACCTGGACATCAGCAGGAGAGGACTCTTTAAAGTAGAGACACTACATACTGATATACACCTGAACAACAGCAGGAGAGGACTCTTTAAAGTAGAGACACTACATACTGATATACACCTGAACATCAGCAGGAGAGGACTCTTTAAAGTAGAGACACTACATACTGATATACACCTGAACATCAGCAGGAGAGGACTCTTTAAAGTAGAGACACTACATACTGATATACACCTGAACATCAGCAGGAGAGGAGTCTTTAACATACTATCACAATCACTGGAGACAATGTGTTCAAGAGTCTTTAATGTACATTTGATTATTTCATTGTAGGATTGACTGGTGCACAGTAGAGTGCTTCAGTCTAACCTTATCAAATCGCCAGACCCTGTACATTACATTACATTGCATTTAGCTGACGCTTTTATCCAAAGCGACTTACAATAAGTACATTCGACTAGGAAGACACAACCTTGAAGAAAACAGAATCATAAAGTACATCAGGTTTCATAGAGCCAAACATTTCAAGTGCTACTCAGCTGGCTATAGATAAGCCAGTCCTTTATTAGTATATAAGTGCCTTGTTAGTAATTCTATCGCTCGAGGTGGAGTCGAAAGAGATGAGTTTTCAGTCTGCCCCGGAAGATGTGCAGGCTTTCTGCTGTCCTGATGTCAATGGGGAGCTCATTCCACCATTTTGGAGCCAGGATAGCAAACCCACGTGTTTTTGCTGATGGGAACTTGGGTCCCCCTCGCAGCGAGGGTGCACCGAGTCGTTTGGCTGATGCAGAGCGTAATGCACACGCTGGGGTGTACAGTTTAACCATGTCCTGGATGTAGGAAGGGCCAGATCCATTCGCAGCATGGTATGCAAGTACCAGTGTCTTGAAGTGGATTCTAGCAGTTACCGGGAGCCAGTGAAGGGAGCGGAGGAGCGGCGGCACATGCAGGTATGGCACATGCAGGTAGACCAGCCAGGAGGGAGTTGCAGTTCTCTAGGCGTGAGGTGACGAGAGCCTGGACCAGAACCTGCGTGGCTTTCTGGGTCAGCTGGGGACGAATCTTCCTGATGTTGTACAGCGTATATCTGCAGCAACGGGTTGTAGCAGCGATGTTTGCAGTGAAGGACAGGTTGTTATCTAGGATCACACCCAGATTCCTTGCAGTCTGAGTCGGGGAAACAACAGAGGTGCCGATGTTGATTGTCAGGTCAAGAGTGGGACAATCTTTTCCCGGAAGGAAAAGCAGTTCAGTCTTGTCAAGGTTGAGCTTGAGGTGATGAGCAGACATCCACTGAGAGATGTCAGCTAGACAAGCAGAGATGCGTGCGACGACCTGGGTCTCTGAGCGGGGGAAAGGACAGAATTAATTGGGTGTCGTCAGCGTAGCAGTGGTATGAAAAACCATGCGGGCTAATGACAGATCCGAGCGAGTTTGTGTACAAGGAGAAGAGGAGGGGACCAAGAACAGAGCCCTGAGGGACCCCTGTAGTTAATTGACAAGGGTCGGACTCGGACCCTCTCCAAGTTACCCTGTAGGTACGGTCTTTGAGGTGAGGAGGGAAAGTGCAGAGCCTGAAACTCCAAGTTCTTGGAGAGTGCGAAGGAGGATCAGATGTATATCTGATTTGATGGTAACTATTGATACGTGGTTCATCTAAACATCAGATTTCACATCCTTTGGTTCAGCGTTGAAAATACACAGTGGTTCCAGCTGCTGTTTGCTTTGATTAATCATATTTTAGAGAAAGAGTTCCCTTGGAGGCTGAGGATGCTGCTGTTTTGGAAATCATATTTGAACCAAACATGGATGAGTACTTTTCAGAAAAACACTCCTGACACACTCCCCTGTGAGTCCAGAAAGCTGCTCTTGTAGCTTAGCAACAGATTTTATTTCAGAAACACCATCAAGCTCCTCTTAGTGCCACCCCAGGAACACCTGTGTATTTTCTACCATCCGTTTGTGTGTACGGGGTCAAAAGGAGACATGAATTCACAAAGCATTACTGCCCCTCTGCACTTTGTTGTTTTTCACAGGAAGTGGAAAATATGCACTGAAATCTTTTGAGTTATAAAAATATTTGTTTATGTTAAAGAGGCCCTTTTCTGCTTTTCCCTTTCCTCTGGTGTGTTTATATAGGTTTTTGTGCATGTCAATGGTCTGCAAAGGCTAAAATCCCATAGTTGTTGAGTGCCATTGGACTCCTTCGTTTACTTCCATAACATCTCTACGTAACACTTGTGCTTCTATTGGATAGCGCTCCAACACATTGTACGTGAAGAGGCGGGACATCTCTAAGCTGGTTGACCAATCACAACAGTGCCGGCCAGCTAATCAATCAGAGCAGACTGGGCTCTGGTTTCAGACAGAGGGTGAAAAGAGGTGCTGCAGCACAGGCAGTATGAGAACAATAAAGAGCTTTTTGAACATTAAAGCATGGAGACATGTAGAGACACTACATACTGATATACACCTGAACATCAGCAGGGGAGGACTCTTTAAAGTAGAGACACTACATACTGATATACACCTGAACATCAGCAGGAGAGGACTCTTTAAAGTAGAGACACTACATACTGATATACACCTGAACATCAGCAGGAGAGGACTCTTTAAAGTAGAGACACTACATACTGATATACACCTGAACATCAGCAGGAGAGGACTCTTTAAAGTAGAGACACTAAATACTGATATACACCTGAACATCAGCAGGAGAGGACTCTTTAAAGTAGAGACACTACATACTGATATACACCTGAACATCAGCAGGAGAGGACTCTTTAAAGTAGAGACACTAAATACTGATATACACCTGAACATCAGCAGGAGAGGACTCTTTAAAGTAGAGACACTACATACTGATATACACCTGAACATCAGCAGGAGAGGACTCTTTAAAGTAGAGACACTACATACTGATATACACCTGAACATCAGCAGGAGAGGACTCTTTAAAGTAGAGACACTAAATACTGATATACACCTGAACATCAGCAGGAGAGGACTCTTTAAAGTAGAGACACTACATACTGATATACACCTGCACATCAGCAGGAGAGGACTCTTTAAAGTAGAGACACTAAATACTGATATACACCTGAACATCAGCAGGAGAGGACTCTTTAAAGTAGAGGCACTACATACTGATATACACCTGCACATCAGCAGGAGAGGACTCTTTAAAGTAGAGACACTATATACTGATATACACCTGAACATCAGCAGGAGAGGACTCTTTAAAGTAGAGGCACTACATACTGATATACACCTGCACATCAGCAGGAGAGGACTCTTTAAAGTAGAGGCACTACATACTGATATACACCTGAACATCAGCAGGAGAGGACTCTTTAAAGTAGAGACACTACATACTGATATACACCTGAACTTTTAAGTCTATCAATCATCATAAGGGCTTGATATTAAGCATGTGCCTGTAGTAGTGGGTACAACAAAGAAGAATATAGGAGCTGCAGGAAGATAGCAGCTGGCTAACATCAAGTCTCTTTAACTTGCAGTGCAGAGTTGACTACCTTTGCTCTTAACATGTCACTTTTCACTGAGCATACTTTCTGATCAGAGACTCCGGGAAATGTTTATGAACACTGGTTGTTTGAGCTTCAGTTTAGATATTTTCTCCCAACAATAAAAGACAATGCTTCCTCTCTTCTTAATGTCTTCCTGTTGTTGTAATTACGATCAAATTGACAGTGAAATTTCAAGCTGATCGTTTCCACTTTGTTATGTTTCCGCTGTGGTGAGCTGAGCAACACTTGGCTGTTGGGCTTCATTCTGCTCATCTGACGTTCATTAACTTTGAATTCCTGCGTAGCAAACAAACTAATTAGACTCATGTGCACGGGGAATTATATAAATAATTATAGTACGCATCTCTAATATGGAATTATTAGTGGAGCGAGGTAATTCATCGGAGAGCTCGTTATGTAATCGTATGATTCTGCATCCTGCCGATCAGCCCAGTTTCTGATAGTTATTATTATTATTATTATTATTATTGCAAAAGCACTCTATGATATTTAGAAAGCCTTTCTGTATCCACTTCAGACTCACAATGGTTTTTTGTTAGCTGTTTTCTATGAAGTATTATTCATTCTACTGAAGCAGGATGTTATCCACAGCTTACACTTGAAACCCGTCAGGCAACCAGAGTCTTTACCATTTATCCATGTGTGTTCTTCATGATGTACTGTTCATCTGTAATCAGGGTTAGGAGGGTTACTTTAAACATGTATTCCGTTACAATTACTAGTTACCTGTAATGTAACTTGATTACTTTCCATTGCTTTTGGATTACCTAAATGAAATGCAAATAAAGAAATGGAAATAACAACTAGGTGTTTTTCATGTTAGACGACAGAACAATGGGACCTTAGAAAAGAAGAAACCAAGATATTTAGTATCAAAAATGATTTTATTTATAGGAAAATCTGTCTTTCATTAAGCATATTCAGCGAGAAGCCTATACACCAAGAATGAAACACATGATACTACAGTAAGGCTGAACGATTAATCGATTTTAAATGATGCGATTATTAAATCACAAGCCTGCGATTTTTTGTTCTTCTTGTGTGTGAGTCATCCACACCAATCAGAAGTGCTGTGCTCCACATGTACCAGCCATTGTTAACCAATCAGAAGTGTCCCCTGATAGAAGGTGATAGACAGATTGATCCAATCACCTGCCAAGTGCTTCTGAAAGTGCCTGCCCTTTCCAAATGGCTTCCAATGGAGCTTTAGATGCTTTGGTGAACCCTCTGAGTCAGGTTAGTGACGCTCCATCACATGTTTCTATCACAGGGTGAATCTGAAACTGAAGCTTGACTTTAAAGCAACCCAACGGAGGTTTCATGTAAGTTTAGTTCTTTCACTCGTAGCTCGGGCTGCGGGGTGCTAGAGACGGGAGCACGTTGATGCGACCTTCCTAGCCGGAGATATGGCCGCATTTTACAATAAACTTCCGTTGGGTCGCTTAAAAACAAATCGCAAATCGAATCGCAATATCTGTCAGAAAAATCGTAATTAGATTATTTCCGCAAATGGTGCAGCCCTAGTACGGTTAAAAATAAATCTGAGCTGACGGATCATTGTGGAGATGTCAGGTTTTCATATAACTACCTAAAGTGATGAATAAACATGCTAGGGAAATAATAATATTGCAAACTGAGATACCAACTTTCTTGCACCTTTGCTAATTTATGTTGAAGTATTAAATCATTTTGTGATTACTTCATTGGCCTGTAGTTTTGACATTGAATCTGTGTCATTGGAAAGCATGAGAGTTGAGATGAAGGATCACGGTCTTCATCTCTTTTCTTAGGACCATGATCCGTTTTAATTTGATGTTCACAATAGTTTCAGACAGTATTCAAACCTTACCCATTTCATGCATGTAATCCTGGGTCTCAATTATTTAAAGGTCACCTATGATGCAAAATCCTCTTCTTCATGTCTCTTCTACATCAACATGTGTCCCCTCTTCTTCATGTCTCTTCTACATCAACATGTGTCCCCTCTTCTCCATGTCTCTTCTACATCAACATGTGTCCCCTCTTCTTCATGTCTCTTCTACATCACCATGTGTCCCCTCTTCTTCATGTCTCTTCTACATCAACATGTGTCCCCTCTTCTTCATGTCTCTTCTACATCAACATGTGTCCCCTCTTCTTCATGTCTCTTCTACATCAACATGTGTCCCCTCTTCTTCATGTCTCTTCTACATACATTTTTGAAGCTGCCATTTTATTTGCTGGCATTAGCATTATTAGCATTAGCATTAGCCCAGCGCAGAAACGCAGAGAGACTAACTTATGGCAACACAAAATACAACATGGGAGCGGTGGAGATGAGCAGGTGTCGGCGTTCTGGCGATTTACTCGGAAGGCTTCAGTAGAAGCTGCTGGGAGTCCCAGCAGCTTCTACTGAAGCCTTCCCCAACTCCGGGGACTTCCGGCCGGGGACTTCGGGTGGCAGTATACGCCGTGAAGTGGTTCGCGGCCTGCCAGTAAACCCAAAGCAGAAGAAGAAGAAGAAGTGACGTCAGCGGCTTCATTTGCGTAATCTTCCCTCAGGGACTTATTCCGGTGTGAACGCGATCGGCTCTTGGTTCCATGGGGGAACTAAGTGCTGGGTACTAAGTACGGCAAAGTACTTGGTGTGAAAGCGGCTATTGAGTTCTTTGTAACCAAATGTCTCTCAGAGGGGCGTGGGGAGTGGCTCCTTATTCTCATCTAAAGTAACAGACAGAGAATCAGCACTTTTGAAACAGGGCTGAAACAGAGGGGATTATGGGTAATGCTGCAATGATCTGTTTGGTGTTTCGAGCCAAACACTTCAGAGACATGTTTTGTATCTGAGACCTGTGATATATTGATGACAAACCGTATAAGAGGGGACTTTTAATGTCCCAGCCTATTCTGTGGTTATTGTCATTGTTAACATTACTGATGATGCTTAATGTCCTCATGTAACACTGTGGTTTAAACAGTTCTCAGATGTGAAGTAACGTTTCTCATGACAAACCGCAGAGATACAATATTGGCCTATAAATAATTTCCCCCGGGAAGTAAACAGTTCTCACCCACAGACATTTTACTATAGCACGTCTTTATTTATGGAGCACATAAGAAAGTCAAAACATCCATCAAATAAACAAACAAGATGTTTCTTTAGTGGGAGAAGTGATAGAGCTGTATTGGTCACTAAATACATTTAATTGAAAAAACACATATCAATGAGTGGTGACACAACATCCTCTATTACCAATATAATGTTTTTAATGAGATCACTTTTCTTTGTGAGGAAGGAGGAACATTACCATCTGTATTAACTTAAAGGAAACATTTCCTCCTCATCTGTTTCTGAGCAAAACTATCAATCCCCTTTATAATACAAGGAACTGACCAGATGGTGAGATACTACAGTTTATGTAAGAAAAACCTCTTGTTCAGCTTCTCCGCATCCTGTGAGCGAACGCATCTCTGGATAACATCGCTCAATGACTTACTGTACTCTAATGGCCGTCTGTATCTGCTGTCGTATATTACATTTCAAAGTCCTTTGCTAAATCATTTCGTTTTTTCTTTTCCTACACGTTCGATAACAGCCATGGCGCGTTTCTGCTTCAACTAACTTTTGTTAGACGTCTTGTATAAACCACAGATTATCCGTAAACATGTCCATGAGTGGCCAGAACAAGCGTTATTAAAGCTTCTTGGTTGTGTCTTTCAGTGGCGAGCCGTGACTTTTATACCTAGGCCCTCTGACCCCCTCGATATAGTTAGATTCCACCTTCATGATTATGGATCTGTGAGTGAATTGTTTTCTAACACGACCCTTTTATTTATATTAGGTCTTAAAGTTTTTGCATAAATTAGGGCGTGGTCACTTTGATGGACACGTACATGCCTCACTGTCAGCTAACAGCAACTTGTCCACTCTGCTAGGCTACAACCATAGAGGCTACAACGTTAGTTAGTCATAGTACTGTACTTGACCCTTTAGCTTTAGCCGTGTTCGTGGTGATTGTGCCTTTTAGGGAATATTGTTACAAATACCAGACAATTAAAATGTTGTGCTGTGCGCTTGAATGTACTAACAGAACTTCCAAGAAGTCTAAAATGATAATATTATACATGTGTGCTTGGTAGCTTAGCTTGCTACTTATTAGCCAGCTAAGGACGTAACCCTTTATACATACATATACATTTTAGTTTATGATTCAGCCTTGGGTAAGACTTTTATAGTCTATGGCTATGACGCCCATAATGCTAAACGGGAGCAAATGTTAATAGGGGACCCAATTATCCCAGTGGTGGCCGCCGGAGCTAACAGAGCCGCAGTGGGCTAGCTCCAGCCAGCTTCCCGGAGCTAGCCCACTGCGGCTCCGTTAGGTCCGGGCGGTGGAGTCCGTCTTTTCTCAACGTGTGAATGACAAGCATTAAGAATAACAAAAGCTAGCTAATTCTCTTGCAGATTGTCTCATGTGATTATGAATGTAAGGTTTATATAGGGGAACTACACTGTTAGCAGTAACTTGGAATGCATGTATTTCATGTTAGCTTAGCTTCTTAGCCTGAGCTAGCTCTGTTTACTTCCAGTTCGGAGGCAACAGGTCCCGCCTCGGCTCCGCCTCTTTGCCCTTATTTGGAGCAGGCGGGATTAGACTCTGACGTCACAGCCAAGTAACAATTACAAATGAATTAAGTCGGCACGGCGGCCCACATTGAAAATGACTTAGGCCTACCTTTGATGATCAAATCACTTAAACACAAAGCCCATCCTCCTGTCCTTTTGGATGAAGCACTTGATGGCGGGTCATTCAGCTGAACACAAAAAAAGTGTTACTTCACAGTTTTACGACTCATTTTGATTTTTTTAACTTGCAAAATTATCTTTTAAATTGACAAACATCATATGTGTAATTCGTGGCAAGATTCAAACGGGATCGAAAGATAATCTTTCTCTCTGCATTGACTTCAATACATACTTTTTCAGAAATAAGGTCCCATGGAGCTCCCCCGGGAAAGGGAGGGATTTCGCCTCTCTATTGGCTAGCACTCCAACACATTGTACGTGATAGGCTAAGGGGCGGGACATCTCTAAACGGTTGACCAATCACAACAGAGCCGGCCAGCTAACCAATCAGAGCAGGCTGGGCTCTGGTTTCAGACAGAGGGTGAAAAGAGGTGCTGCAGCACAGGCAGTATGAGAAGAATAAAGAGCTTTTTGAACATTAAAGCATGAAGACATGAAGAGACACTACATACTGATATACACCTGAACATCAGCAGGAGAGTACTCTTTAAAGTAGAGACACTACATACTGATATACACCTGAACATCAGCAGGAGAGGACTCTTTAAAGTAGAGACACTACATACTGATATACACCTGAACATCAGCAGGAGAGGACTCTTTAAAGTAGAGACACTACATACTGATATACACCTGAACATCAGCAGGAGAGGACTCTTTAAAGTAGAGACACTACATACTGATATACACCTGAACATCAGCAGGAGAGGACTCTTTAAAGTAGAGACACTACATACTGATATACACCTGAACATCAGCAGGAGAGGACTCTTTAAAGTAGAGACACTACATACTGATATACACCTGAACATCAGCAGGAGAGGACTCTTTAAAGTAGAGACACTACATACTGATATACACCTGAACATCAGCAGGAGAGGACTCTTTAAAGTAGAGACACTACATACTGATATGCACCTGAACATCAGCAGGAGAGGACTCTTTAAAGTAGAGACACTACATACTGATATACACCTGGACATCAGCAGGAGAGGACTCTTTAAAGTAGAGACACTACATACTGATATACACCTGAACATCAGCAGGAGAGGACTCTTTAAATTAGAGACACTACATACTGATATACACCTGACCATCAGCAGGAGAGGACTCTTTAAAGTAGAGACACTACATACTGATATACACCTGAACATCAGCAGGAGAGGACTCTTTAAAGTAGAGACACTACATACTGATATACACCTGAACATCAGCAGGAGAGGACTCTTTAAAGTAGAGACACTACATACTGATATACACCTGAACATCAGCAGGAGAGGACTCTTTAAAGTAGAGACACTACATACTGATATACACCTGAACATCAGCAGGAGAGGACTCTTTAAAGTAGAGACACTACCTACTGATATACACCTGAACATCAGCAGGAGAGGACTCTTTAAAGTAGAGACACTACATACTGATATACACCTGAACATCAGCAGGAGAGGACTCTTTAAAGTAGAGACACTACATACTGATATACACCTGAACATCAGCAGGAGAGGACTCTTTAAAGCAGAGACACTACATACTGATATACACCTGAACATCAGCAGTAGAGGACTCTTTAAAGTAGAGACACTACATCCTGATATGAACCTGAACATTAGCAGAATAGAGCTCCTTCAAAATGTGTGCAGTGACTATTTTAAAAGGAGCTCTTCCTCCGCCTGCTCGTGTGCCATGGCTTTGTATCTTTTGGAGTTTTGAATGTATTAATTGTGTGAGGTTAACAAAGCTCCACCAGTTCTTTGAAGAGAAGAACCCCATTATCCTAAACGAGGCTTCAGCAAATGAATCATGCTGCAGAATGGAAATCCAAAATAATTTTCTATTGTATTCAAGAGACAGCTCACCTTTTTAATAACATAACAACATACTTCGTGGCTTATTTAGCTGTGTAGGTTTGGGTTTGATGTGGACAGGTTTATTTATGGCATCTCAACAGCTCTCTGCTGCATTCACATTAATGTGACAAGTTCAACAACAAGTTTGAAGCACCATGGAGTTATCTTTTGTTAACGAATGGATCCTGGGTTTGTTCTCTTTCACAAAGACATGAGACGTTTTATACTCAGACAGGTATCACAGCGTTTCAATGATCTACAGGTGGCGGCGGCACCCTAAGAAACACAGCAATGAAGAAGAACACTGATGGAAAGTAGAAAAAAAATGCAGGCGATTGAGAAAATGCACTTTTGCGAAGGTTTTATGGCGAACAAAATTGTGTTTAGTGAGAATCAATCAATGTTTATTTATATAGCCCAATATCATGTTACATTTGTCTCAGTGGACTTCACAGTTTGTACAGCATATCAGTATGACAATATGACACCCTCTGTCCTTAGACCCTCTGTCCTTAGACCCTCTGTCCTTAGACCCTCTGTCCTTAGACCCTCACATCGTACAAGGAAACACTTCCAGAGAAAACCCACAGTTTAAAGGGAACATGGGAGAAACCTCAGGGAGAGCAACAGAGGAGGGATCCCTCTCCCAGGACGGACACACGTGCAATAGATGCCGTGTGTAAATTGAAAAGATAATACATTTGCAACATAGGTAGTCCAAATGTTTGGAAATGCATGTGTGTATAATAGGAAGATGAATCCACGAGGATATCCATCCAGGACCTATGATCCAGGACCACAGCCACGACTCAAGATCCAGGACACAGGACCGCAGGATCATCCATGACTCCGGATCCCAGCGTATATAGACACCAAAAAGAAAGACATTTGGGGAAGCTGGGTTAATCGGAACATGAGAAGCAATGACTGTATATACACCACTTTATGCTCTGTTGTAACTTGTTTGATTTAAAGCAGTGAAATCATTTGTTAATTTGCTTTCTGACATAAGTTACAGGAGAAATGTTGAAGCATATTGTTACTCGATTTACCTCAAAATGTAAGGGTAATAATTCAGTTTAAAGGTGGGGTAGGTAATTCACTTCAGAAACACTTGTTATATTCCATGGAATGATCTTAACATCCCGATAGCAATGAATACATTAAATGCTTTGACAATAAATAAAAAATATCATCTGTGGAAGCCGTGGCGCTGTAAAAAGCACGACCAATAATCTGAGCCGGCCCGGCTAAAGTAACTGGATGGCCTACCTGCCTGTCAGCCTTCCATCTGGGCACAAACTTATCTCATGCCCTCATTGGTCATGTGCGCGTTCGTGTGTGTTGGAGGAGGGGCTCTGTAAGGAAGTCTGAAGGAATTTTTTTCGGTTGTGTTCTTTCAAATGCTAGCGCCCTCAAGCTGGTTTCTCCATTCTTAACTTTGAAATGTTTGACAGGAAGTGTTTGTGTGTTTTTCCAGTTTGTTGATATTGAAATGAATACGAGATTTCGAGTGCATGTTTACACTACTACTACCGTTCTTGATGTTAACTGCTGCGTTAATATATATAGTAAAATGTTCAGTTCGGACTAGACCCGCCTTGTTCATTATTCTGAGCTTCCACTACGTAACTAGTTCTGTGGAGTTGTCTTGTAGCCTAAAGGCCCGGACACACCAAGCCGATTTTGGCCGTCAATGGGCGTCAGGCCAACGATGAGCCTCGACCATAGGCCTTAACACGCCCTACTCAGATTGGTGTGTCCCGCACCGTCGTGTCTTTTCAGCCGTCCCGCCGCCTTTTCTCGCTGTAGAGTGAAAATGGAACACACACGCTATTTGTTGTTTGTTTATATCACGCAGTCTGTTCTTCTTCTCTCGGTTATAACGCAGTCTGTCTTCCGGTTGTTGCCGCTTTTGAATGACGAATACACACTACCGCCGCCTGCTGGTAAGGAGAGTTATTGCCACTCACGCATGCGCAGTTCGTACGTGCTACTTGGCCGTGGGCTGAAGTCTTTGCGGTGTGTTCCAGTGAGACACATGGCCAAGACGCAGGAGACGAGAGGCGACACAACAGTCGGGGGTCCGTCTGTGTCAGTTCTTAGGTGTCAGCTTGGTGTGTCCGGGCCTTAACACTTCATATTTTCATCAGAAATAAGTCTATTGATGTGTTTGCAGTGAAACCAGTGTCTCACTCTGCCTCTGAAACAGTTTTATAACAGGCAGTAGCAGAAGGATAGTTTCTCCTGGAGTGTAAATGAATAAAATGTACAGTAACATATTATTTACTGATGACTTCGCTGTTGGTTCGGTGCAGTCTCTTGCACTCACATTTCATCACTGCAGCCCTGGAGAACAATAGGTTTGTTAAAGGTGTTTATTTACACATGTTGGCTACAGTATGTTTAGTGTCGTAATGCATTAATGATGGCCGGCTTTACTAATGTGTTACAGTTGATGGGATATTGATTTTATGATGGTGATAATAACACCCTTTAAAGCTGCGCAGTCTGATGACCTCAGTATCGACTCAGTAGATTTGATTTAGTGAGAGACGGTTGGAAACATAATGGTCATTCGGTCAGTCCTCTGTGACTCTGTGTGTTGAAAGCTCTTTGGTGGAAGACAAGAGGATTATTTCTCCTATAAATCACTCATTTAATAAAAACTGTGTCCTGTAAAAAATCAGAATACCTTTATCAGTCCCACAGAGGGGACATTTTATATTGTTACAGCAAAAGTAGAGGCAACAAATTAGAGAGGCATGCATCAAATATTAGAGATAGAAATTACACAAATTACAATTTACAAAAGTACCCGTCCAGGTGGAAAACAATACATAAATAAGTGTAGAAGTAGTGTGATATCAGCCATATAACAGTAGTGAAAGAAAAGTATATATTGCAAAGTAATGATATATTATGTTACAGTAGTTGAATGAGATGGCAGCCAGTAATAATAATAAATATCAAGCTGTGTATATATCTATATAAACTGTGTGTATATATATTAGGGCTGCTCGATTATGGCAAAAATCATAATCACGATTATTTTGGTCAATAATTGATATCACGATTATTAAATACGATTATTCATTGACTTTGAAAACATCGATTTATTGAACTTCAAAACAAATACTAATTTGAACAGTATCTTTTTAACTGTTGATTACCCTGAACGTATAATTCAACTGAAAAACCAATACAAAAATAAATGATACATTTAAATAATTAATATCAAAATAATTCATTTCATTTCAAACCTTTATTTAACCAGATTGGTCCCATTGAGATCATAGATCTCTTTTTCAAGGGAGACCTGCAGCATATAGGTTCCACATGAAACATAAAACAATAAAGGACATCATACATTACATTTACATAGTTATAGACAAGTGCCCATAGTATCAACGAGCATTTCATTTAGCCTAGCTTTAAAGACATGCAGAGGAATGAGATTGCTCAGTTTCAATTCTTGCTGAAGATTGTTCCAAGCAAGTGGAGCTGCACATAAAAGCTGTCTTACCTAAGACAGTCCTTGCTCTTGGCACATCTAACAAAACTACATCATGCCATCTCAGTCAATAGCTGCTTGCAACTCTCTGTGTTATCAGAGAGCAGATATAATACGGGAGTTTACCCAACAAAGCTTTATAAATAAACGTGTACCAATGACTGAGCCTCTTTACAGTAAGTGATGGCAAACCTGCCTTGGCACACAGGGTACAGTGATGAGTAAGTGCTTTACAATTAGTGACAAATTGCACTGTGATAGGCGGCATCTAACTTGTTCAGGCAATGGGCAGGTGCATTCATATACAACAGATCACCATAGTCCAGCACAGGTCAAAAGGTCACAGTGACTAGCCTTTTCCTGGCCTCAAGCGAGAAACAGGACTTGTTTCTGAAAAAGAAACCTAGCCTAACCCTCAGCTTTTTAAGCAGGTTATTGACATGAAGTTTAAAAGTAAGACAATCATCAAGCCAGATACCCAGGTATTTATAACAGGTAACCACTTTGAGTACTTGTCCTTGCATAGTAACAATATCCAAAACAGGCTCTGGTGTCTTTTTAGCTTTAGAAAAGAGCATTACCTTGGTTTTTATCAACATTTAAAAGACGCTTTAGTTCAGAGAGCTGAGTCTGAATAATGTTAAAAACAGCCTGTAATTTAACACCAGCCTCCTGAATGGAGGGACCTGCACAGTACATCACGGTATCATCCGCATAAAAATGTAAAGTAGCTTCATCCACATTTTCACCTAAACTGTTGATGTAGATGGAGAATAAAAGTGGGCCTAAAACAGAACCTTGAGGAACACCATTAGCAATGTTCAACCACTCAGAAGACAGCCCATCAAAGTGAACACTATAGGCGAATTCACACTGCGGTACTTTTCCCACAAAGGTTCATGCGAATTTAGTTCATGAGAACTCTTTTATCGCGTTCACACCAAAAAGAGCCGGTACTAAAATTAGTTAATGAGAACCTTTTTACCCCCTCGAAAGTCCCTGCTAGAGAGCAGGGACTTTCGAGTGGCTCTTTTGTGAGAAAAGAGCTATATTTCTGATTGGCTGGGCGGATTGCAAACCACGCCCCGTAATACTCCCAAAAAGTTTTGTGAAGCCGCCATTTTATTATCCTCGCATTAGCATTATTAGCATTAGCATTAGCCCAGCGCAGAAACGCAGAGAGACTAACTTATGGCAACACAAAATAAAACATGGGAGCGGTGGAGATGAGGAGGTGTCGGCGTTCTGGCGATTTACTCGGAAGGCTTCAGTAGAAGCTGCTGGGAGTCCCAGCAACTTCTACTGAAGCCTTCCCCAACTCCGGGGACTTCCGGCTGGGGACTTCGGGTGGCAGTATACGCCGTGAGGTTGTTTGTAGCCTGCCAGTAAACCCAAAGCAGAAGAAGAAGAAGAAGTGACGTCTGCGGCTTCATTTGCCTAATCCACCCCCAGGGACTTTTTCCGGTGTGAACGCGATCTGTACTTAGTTCATGCGAACTAAAGAGTTCGCATGAACTAAGTTCGCATGAACCTTTGTGGGAAAAGTACTGCGGTGTGAATGCGCCTATAGTCTTTGTAGTTATGTGTGTGGTGTCTACCAGGCGCCATTGAAAAAAGCATATATAAATGTGCTGGAATACGAAATGGATATTCAATACAAAGCCAATGATCATGGAGAAGGTGAATGTTCTATGAATGAAGGTCCTGGACACAAAACAGCAACTTCATAATTCAAGGACAAATTCACAATAGTAATGCAAAGCTTTTGTGGTTTCTAAACCTGCACAAATACGTCAGAAATAAACCGTATAATTATCATATGGTAAAATGCACTGTGCTGCCAAATGAATACACCTGGTGCAAACTGACCCTTTTCAATGCCTCTTTGCAAAATAGAGATTACCGCTAATCGCCACACACAGTTGCTACGTAATTATTAACGTCTCCAGTGTTTTTGGTTACTTTGAAATGTAGTGACAGTTGGGACATGAAAGATAAATTAATAAAACCCCTTACATGCCAGTTTTGAAAATAAGACACACTCCAAACATTTGAAAGATAAGGTTACTATATCAACATATTGTATATTATTTCTTTCTTTTCCTTTCCTTCCCAAATCCTGGTCTTACACGTCTCCCTTTCTTCCCTCATGATTGCCTGCGTCAGATCTTGATGGATTCGTACTCTGCCAGCTTCAAAACTTGATTGGCATGTTTGTGCTGTGATATCATTAGCACAACATCTTTTGCAAATCTGACCTCTGCTAGTCGGCATGTTCTCAGTGAGTAAAGCTACACATGTGCCCAGGCCCCTCCCTGGCCAACATGATGCCCCTCCCTGGCCAACATGAGGCCCCTCCCTGGCCAACATGATGCCCCTCCCTGGCCAACATGAGGCCCCTCCCTGGCCAACACGAGGCCCCTCCCTGGCCAACACGAGGCCCCTCCCTGGCCAACATGAGGCCCCTCCCTGGCCAACACGAGGCCCCTCCCTGGCCAACACGAGGCCCCTCCCTGGCCAACATTTTCGGCTCAGTTGAGGCCCCCTCCGCAAGGTGAGGTCTGCATAATCGGCCTGTAGGGAGGGACGGCCCTGAATGTGCCCCAAAATGAAGGCAAGACTCCGTAAAGAGTTGTCCTGGAAAAGGTTAAAGTCATTTGGCTATTTTTATTTTAAAAGTTTATAAATAAGAACGTTTTTTTGTCTGTTTTCAAACGCTGGTTCTGTGATTGAAATGGCTGTTTCTTATACGCTGTTCGATTAGTGGACACTAAATCAGATTTATTTTGGTTTTGGTTGGGGGCCATTTGTATGACTCTTCTCATGTGTTCTGAATTACTTAAATGAGTCATATGCTAAACTATGCAACCTTTTAAAATATCATCTAGTTTGCCATCCTCTGTTCGCCTTTGAAAAACACATTGCCTGCTTTCTTTCGGACTTTATTTGGATGTTTTCCGCAAATACACAATCGTAGCTGACAGAGGATATAAAGTGCAGGAAGAGGCAGAGAAGTATTTGACATCAGAGGCTAAATAATGAAGACACTGGTTTGGATTCACTGGCAAAGAAAGCAGAACATAATCATCTAAGGAGCATTTTAAATACACAGAGCTACAGTTGTGTTTACAGCTTAGCTCCAGTAATCATGTTGCATTCCTGTGCGAGATTATTGTTCTGCATGTTATAAACTCTGCCCAAAACTCCCTGATAGTGAGCGAGTAGAGAGACAAACCTGAGAGGCTCACTACTTTAGAAGTTGTTGTCTTGTTGCTGTGTTAACAACATATAAACATATTTAAGAACAGTTGGAGCAGGACAGTTGTTCTGTCAGGATTTCCCCCTTTTCACGAGCAGTGAGTAGCCACTCGTGTTTTTATCTGAATGTCCCGCCAGCCTAAAGATCTAGGACTTTTATTTGTGCCGTTTTGAGCAAAATTCATGACCTGTAACATTTATCTGCAGAAACGGCTGTTATCAGCACAGAGAGGGGTTTAAAAATAGCCCCGACTAAGTCATGTTTTAATTTAACCAGGCCTGAAATGAGGACATGATGTATTGTTTCTCTGCGTGACTGTGTGTGTTGTACCACATCCATTTTTATTAGGCAAGTTTTTTTTTTCTACCGGCTGCAGGGGGTGACTGGCTGTCTACATGATGTGGCCTGCCGACATGGCCACTTTCGGGGGTGCATGCCTCCGGAGCCCCCTAGAGGATTTGAGGTCCACCCCCACTTAAAATATGTTCACATGGATAGATTCCTAAATAGATTTTCACATTTTTTGAATAGTAACCCATGTCCATATGTTTATTCTGGGGTAGTAGATTTAAACTATAGGTGTATCACTATGGGCAACACTGTAAATATTGACAAATAAATCCAGCAAAATGGCACAAAACAACTGGTCTGGCCTGTCTGGGTGTATAACTCCCGGCCTGACTTATTGTCCCAGTCCGGCCCTGATCGACTGCATAGAGGGATGTTTTCCTCCGATGAATCAGACGTACTCGATGAGCGGAGACAGAAACTCTCCGGAACAGGAATCAGATCTCAGGTTCATGAATACAACATGTCTGCGGCCTCATGTGTAAAACCATGGCAGGCCATGATATCCAGGGAGACCGTTACTTCCCGTTTCCTGGCTGGATTCACTGTGTTGTCCCCCTTCCACCTGGCCATATGCTTCATCATATAACCAGAGACCACTCATTTGTGGTTAGTTTGGTTATGATTTCTGGCGTTTCAGAGTCATAAAGAGCAGTTGTAAATGCCATTAAGACAGCTACACCAATCAGTGTTTGACTGTGTGATGAGAGAGGAGTTGCTCTGCAGTATGAGGTTATACCATAATGTACAAGACCACACAAATTAGATCCTTAGTGGAAACTGACAGTTGTGTTGGCCTATTGGGGGTAGCAGAACAAGCAGTAAACACAATATTGACATAAAATCACTTCCTGAAGTCACCTTTTTTTACACATCTAGCTTAAACTAACATTGTCCTTGCAGAGCTGTTTTCAGTTTGTATCTTTATGGAGTTGCTCAGTGGTGCATGAAGCCATAAATTGCCTCACTGTGTAGAGCAATAATACCCATATCTGGTCCCATAGAAATGAGAATACTCAGGAATTACCACCTCAGACAGGACCTGCTTGTGTCCTTCTTTCGCTGCGCCGTGGAAAGCATCCTCACCTACTGCATCTGCGTGTGGTTCCTCAGCTGCACAGCCGCAGAGAGGGGTGCGCTCCAAAGGGTCATCAACTCGGCCCAGAAGATCATCGGTTGCCCCCTCCCCTCCCTGGAGGTACTGTACAGCTCTCGTTGCCTTAAGAAGACAGTCAAAATCCTCAAGGACCCACACCACCCGGGTAACGAGCACTTTGTATGGCTGCGCTCAGGCAGGCGCACCGGTCCCATGTCTTCCCGGACAAACAGACTCAAGTTCAGTTTTTTTCCCAGGGCCATATGTGCACTAAACGCTGCTAATATTTAAATTATATAAGCCTTCCATGCAATACGAGGGGAATCGTGCAATTTCATTTATTACTTATGTAGGTACATATTCCCTATCATGTCTTTTTTAAGTCCCATTTATTGCTTTTATTGTTTTTATAGTGTCTTGTTGTTTTAAATTGTCTTGTTGTTGCGTGTTGGCACCTTGAGTTTATTGTAATTTCGTTGTACCTGTACAATGACAACATTAAAGATCTATCTATCGATCTAAAATCTAAAAAAAAGATTTGCTGATTTACAAACGTCTCTCTTCCTCATTTAAGGCGATGGAGAGACGTGTTTGGGCCCAATGACGTCACACACTAAAACAGAAGTTGTAGTACCATGAAAATGTGCTTCAATGTCCGGCGTAATTCCTGATCATTGGTTTGTGCCCAACAGATGAATCTAAGAACGATATTTACTCTCCCTTAAAGACGGTTTTTGTCTCCACTACTTTAAAGAATCAGGTTATTCTGCTAAACGCTCACCAGCCAGTACAAAGCCTTAGCTTATCCTTTAGTGCACCTCAAAAGGAGTACAAGTTTTCTCATACGTTTTGTTTTTAGCCAATTTATTGAACATGTCAGAAACAAAACATACAATAATAATAATAATAATAATATATATATTCTTTTTTTATTTTTTTCTCTCTCACTCAAAATAATAATTATAACAAAGTACTAATAATAATACAAAATAAAAATTATAATAATTCTCAAATAGTCTCTGTCATGTTCAATAGGGGCAAGAAGAAGCTTAAAAACCCCCCTCTAGCATTAATTTTTCTTATAAATAAAATATTTGGTCATCGTTATTAGCGACTTGTTTGTCTTGTTAATTTGTTTGTTTTTTGTTTACCTGACCATTCTCTGACATTCTGCAACTATTCTCTTGAGGTTGCTGAAGCAGCCAACGACAGAATGTTTGCATAGCATGCTCAGCCACGCAGCGCCTCTCAGGCTGCCTTTGTAAAGGTGGCACGAAGAGTCCATTGATTCCATTATGTGCCATTATGCTAATTGTCGAAAGTAATTCCATTATCATCAGTAATGAATGCAAATCCATTCTCCTCTTCAGGTCGTTGATGGGTAGAGGGGGCGGGGGTGTGTGTGGTGTTTTTCTCATACAAGAGATTCACTCGCACATTTACACATGACTCACCGGTGAAATGACAGTGTGAGAGATGCTCCTTGATATGATAATTACCCAACGGCCTATTTACAGATCTGTACTGAGAAATGTTGATTCGATGTATCGTGGTCTCGTTGAACTGACGCTCAGTTTCCTGGACAGACAGATTTGGTGGCATCGAACCTCACTTCAGCTCCCACAGTCCCCTCGTTTTATAGAGGCGCCATTGTGAGAGAAACATAAAGCAGCGTGCTCTGGAGGGAGAGTGCACGGCAGAGGGTGGATATGGGGCAGCGTGCCCATCGCCAATTACCCTCCTGCATGGGCAGCGCAGCCATTAGGGGCTCACATGTCCCGTCAGACATTTAACAGACAGTCCAACTCAGATTTACCAATTATTATCATTTATTTATTACTGTCAGATAAACAAAAGTTCTTCCCTTTTTATACAATGCTTCCAAAAATGCCTAAAAGACCAAATATCTGCTGTTTAATCTCTGCTTTTTACTTTTACATATATACTTGTATCCATACATCTATCTTCTTCTTCTGTTACATATTTTAATTGTATTGTTGTGTTATGTAACGTGTAGTGTGGCACAGTGGGTTGTGCGTTGGTGTTGGGATCAGGGGTCACAGGTTCAAACCCCACTGCAGTCAGCATGTCGTTGTGTCCCTGGGCAAGACACTTCAGTCGCTTTGGATAAAAGCAAGTAATATGCAATGTACTGTATTCCTTTCTACATTTTGTACTTCAGATATGCCTCTTCCTGCACTGTAAATCATTCCTCATATTTTTCTACACTCTATAAATAGTAAATAGTAAAAATAGACTTCTTAAGAAATGAGTTTGCAAATGCCCTCACTCTGTCAGCATTGTTTATATGCTAATATCTGACGTGTACTCTCACTGTGGGGCTTCATGTTGTTGTATTTAACACCAGCATCAATAGGGAATGGTTTCCCTCGGAGAAAAAAACTGTTATCTGAGTGTATTTATTCTCACTCGAGGGAGAGGGGCGTGTCTCACATCTGTTTATTCTGGCTATTTTTAGAAAGGGGGCTGGATGGATTGAGCTAAATCTGGCTCTGAAATTACAGATGCTTCGTATCGGGTGGAAAGAGGTCTGAGGTTATCATTATTCTGCGGTTGGAGGAAAAAAGCCTCAGTGTTTCTTTCCAGCGATTCTTCCCTCTGTGTCATGGGTGTGAGGCGGAGGGGTATACCCATGGGTGTGAGGCGGAGGGGTATACCCATGGGTGTGAGGCGGAGGGGTATACCCATGGGTGTTTAATAAGAACTGGATACACCGTGGGAGAGGGGTCTCGTTCTTTCCTATGAGAGCTGCTCATTGGCGCATGAAGGCAAAATGGCCCAACTTTTGAGAGAGCGAAACCTCACAGATTACCCAGCATGCCTGGCTGTCAGAGCAGAAGAACCCATATGTGCGCTCACAGAGCATGCGCCCCTTAAGCCCCGCCCCTGAGCTCCCACTCCCACGCTCACTAGAATGAATGGAGAGTGAAAATAAATCTAGATTTTAGTGCATTTTACAACTTTAAGGACCGAATGATTCTAATAAGCGCTATGACCGTTCATACTGGGTAGTTTATTTAGTTAAAACAGACGTCTCTTTCCCCATGTTAGTCATTGGGAAAAAGTATTTTTGGGCCGGGTGACGTCACGGACTGATACGGAAGTTGCAGTACCGCAGTTTGGACACAACGAATATTGGGCAACAGAGTCTGGCGCACTTCCTGGGGGCTTGGGTATATCTAATATATCTGTCGTGGCTTCCTTCCTTGTTTATCTACTCTGTCAAGCAACTTACATTACATTTCATTTAGCTGACGCTTTTATCCAAAGCGACTTACAATTACAAATTTTAGGGACATTCTCCCTGGAGTAACTAAGGACTAAGTGCCTTACTCAAGGGCACACTAGTGGTGGTGTTCCGGGCGGGATTTGAACTCACAACCTTCCGATCTTCAGCCCACCTCACTATCCATTAGACCACCACACTTAAACCACATGCGTCAAACTCAAGGCCCGGGGGCCAAATCAGGCCCTTGGTGGATTTCATTTCGGCCTGCAGGATAATTTCTAATTCCTATTAGATCTGCCGGTATATTGCACGCACACCTTCACTCCATCCTAAGGGTCTCCTCCGCTCAGAGCCTGAGCCCAAACATTGATGACCTTGCACCCAAGATGAGATGCCAAGTATCTGAGCTAGCATCACAGAGCAGCACACTGAGTTCAAAGGATGCTTCCTTCTGCACTTTGTTTCTTGCGACAGCAGGGCATGTTTGATTTTTTCTTTGAGGGAAATTGTTTTTTTGAAGCAATTGTTGGCCTGTGGGAAAATGTACTCATAAGAGTTGTTTTTATAGGCAATAATGTAAGCTTTGTTAGTTCCAGGTTTAATCAATCAATGTTTATTTATATAGCCCAATATCACAAATGTTACATTTGTCTCAGTAGACTTCACAGTTTGTACAGAATATCAGTATGACAATACGACACCCTCTGTCCTTAGACCCTCTGTCCTTAGACCCTCTGTCCTTAGACCCTCTGTCCTTAGACCCTCACATCGTACAAGGAAAAACTTCCAGAGAAACCCACAGTTTAAAGGGAACATGGGAGAAACCTCAGGGAGAGCAGCAGAGGAGGGATCCCTCTCCCAGGACGGACATACGTGCAATAGATGCCGTGTGTAAATTGAAAAGATAATACATTTGCAACATAGGTAGTCCAAATGTTTGGAAATGCATGTGTGTGTAATAGGAAGATGAATCCATGAGGATATCCATCCAGGACCTATGATCCAGGACCACAGCCACGACTCAAGATCCAGGGCTCGCGATGCAGGACACAGGACCGCAAGATCATCCATGACTCCGGATCCCAGCGTATATAGACACCAAAAAGAAAGAAGTTTGGGGAAGCTGGGTTAATCGGAACATGGGAGTACACAGGTACAGACAGAGAGAAGGAAGAAGTAAGATGTCCCCAGACAAACTAAGCCTCTATCAGCAAAACTAGGGGCTGAATCTAATCAGCCCTAACTATAAGCTTTATCAAAAAGGAAGGTCTTAAGCGCACTCTTAAATAAGTTAATTTCAATAAGTTCTGCAATAAACATTGAACCAGTCCGGCCCTCGACTAGTACCCATTTTTTTTATTTTGGCCCACTGTGTATTTCAGTTTGACCCCCCTGTGTTGTGTTACTTACAGTTTGAAGAGTTGCTTGGCCTCCGATGGTTCGGATGGTATTAAGCGATGTGTTTGCTCAAAAGAAAAAACACTTTTACATGTGCAACAAAGAAAAGAGGCCTTTTAAAATAGTCAAAACAAATAAGCAGAACTCAAATAAAATAACAAACAACGTATTCTTTCTCGATAAGGCTTATATAACTTAACTATAACTTAAAGGGTAGTTTAAACTGTTCCTCGACGGCGTCTTTCTAGCAGGTTGCTGCCCATCACTGTCTCTTTAGAGGAGGCGCCTTGGGAGTTGTAGTCTTTTATAGTTTGTTGACTACAGACGTCAAAATTAGGTGGCCTTTCTTATCAAATCAAAAATACTGGCTCTAACAATATCTAATATTGCAATTACTTGTATATAGACTCTCCTTGCACTATTTATATTCTACTGTATCTGCTTTATTGTGTTTGAGGAGCCTGTGAGCTCAGATTTTCATTGACATATCTTCACTCTAGCTATGTACAAATGACAATAAAAGCCTTTAATCTTGAATGAGGAGTAAAGTGTGTGTGATAAGGCGCAGTTTGTCCCCCGCCTCACCTTATATGGATGGTTTTGCAAACAGAGGAGGATACTCACGAGCTGCAGGTCAGGGATTAGAGAGCTGTCGTCCTCGTGGAGCCTCTCTGATCCATGTCTCGTCTGTAGACTCAATCTCAGTCAGTGAACGCAGCAGTGTGGATTTTAGGGGGATCTTATATTTGTGTTGCCTTCCTGTTGTGTCCTGGTTTGAATTTGTTTTAAAGCACATGGTGTAAAATCAAACGAGTCCAATCAATATTATATATATATTATATTTGTTTTGTGTTCCTGTGCAACTGATGTCCTGGTTTGACTCTAAAGCAAGTGGTATACACAATCATCATGAATCAAACCTTTAATAGGCTAACATATGACGCACACCTGTTAGCCTGTTCCACCATTCTTCGTTTTCCGAGGCTAGGAAGGATTCTTGCCTCGCTTCTGAAGGAAGAGACTCGGAAGACATGTCCTACCAAGGAAGCGTCCTCGACATTGAGAAACACCCTTAATCTGCTCGTTCTGCTTGTCATGTCACTATGTTACAGAAGTATACAAACGAGTCCAATCAAGGTGTTTCTGGCAGACCATTTACATGCACAGAAACCTGTATAATAATCTACAGGAAAGGGAAAACCCCCAAAAATCATAATAAGACCCCTTAAAGCTAACTTCATTACAAGTGGCAGTTTGATCAACATGTAGATGATCCCGTCATGTGCTATGAATTAAATCTGGCGTATTAATAATCAGATGGATCAAACTCTAGTTTTCCAAATCATTCTGCTGAATTGTGGCATACATTGCATTACATTGCATTTAGCTGAGGCTTTTATCCAAAGCAACTTACAATAAGTGCATTCGACCAAGAAGATACAAACTTGAAGAAAACAGAATCATAAAGTACATCAGGTTTCATAGAGCCAAACATTTCAAGTGCTACTCAACTGGCTTTAGGTAAGCCAGTCCTTTATTAGTATATAAGTGCTTTGTTAGTAATTCTATCGCTCAAAGTGGAGTCGAAAGAGATGAGTTTTCAGTCTGCGCCGGAAGATGTGCAGGCTTTCTGCTGTCCTGATGTCAATGGGGAGCTCATTCCACCATCTTGGAGCCAGGATAGCAAACCCACGTGTTTTTGCTGATGGGAACTTGGGTCCCCTTCGCAGCGAGGGTGCAGCGAGCCGTTTGGCTGATGCAGAGCGGAGTGCACGTGCTGGGGTGTACGGTTTAACCATGTCCTGGATGTAGGAAGGGCCAGATCCATTCGCAGCATGGTACGCAAGTACCATTGTCTTGAAGTGGATTCTAGCAGTTACCGGGAGCCAGTGAAGGGAGCGGAGGAGCGGCGTGGTGTGGGAGAATTTAGGAAGGTTGAAGACCAGACGAGCCGCTGCATTCTGAATGAGCTGCAGAGGTCGGATGGCACATGCAGGTAGACCAGCCAGGAGGGAGTTGCAGTAGTCTAGGCGTGAGGTGACGAGAGCCTGGACCAGAACCTGCGTGGCTTTCTGGGTCAGCTGGGGATGTATCCTCCTGATGTTGTAAAGCGTGTATCTGCAGCAGCGGGATGTAGCAGCGATGTTTGCAGTGAAGGACAGTTTGTTATCTAGGATCACATCCAGATTCCTTGCAGTCTGAGTCGGGGAAACAACAGAGGTGCCGATGTCAAGAGTGGGACAATCTTTTCCCGGAAGGAAAAGCAGTTCAGTCTTGTCAAGGTTGAGCTTGAGGTGATGAGCAGACATCCACTGAGAGATGTCAGCTAGACCTGGGTCGACGACCTGGGTCTCTGAGCGGGGAAAGGACAGAATCAATTGGGTCTCGTCAGCATAGCAGTGGTATGAAAAACCATGCGGGCTAATGACTGATCCGAGCGAGTTTGTGTACAGAGAGAAGAGGAGAGGACCAAGAACAGAGCCCTGAGGGACCCCTGTAGTTAATTGACAAGGGTCGGACTCGGACCCTCTCCAAGTTACCCTGTAAGTACGGTCTTTGAGGTATGAGGTGAGGAGGGAAAGTGCAGAGCCTGAAACTCCAAGTTCTTGGAGAGTGCGAAGGAGGATCTGATGGTTCACCGTGTCGAATGCAGCTGACAGGTCCAACAGGATGATGACAGAGGGGAGGGAGGCTGCTTTAGCAGTGTGCAGTTCCTCAGTGACAGCAATGAGAGCAGTTTCTGTGAAGTGACCTGCCTTGAACGGGAGGAGAGAGACAGGCCTGTAGTTTATAACATCCGACGGGTTGAGTGGGTTTCTTTAGGAGAGGGTTTACTCCTTGAGACTGTGCATACGATATTATATATCTCATTCTTCTTTTAGGCTTTTTTGAAGTAATTGTTTTTCAAGCAAGGGGCTTTTCCTTCCTTTGCAAATAAACAAACAGATAATGGTCGATGTTTAATAATGCGTTTCTTTGTGATTGTTGGCAAGCCTCTGAAGGACTTCTGCAGATTTAATAAACGCACTGGAAAAAAAAGACATGGATTAATATCATTGATTAATAGCTTTTTATAGACCTCTTAATAACATTGAGTTTTGGTTATGTATGTAATGTTTCAAATTGATTAAAGTGAAGCTTTACATTTAGTTAAAGGCATTTTTAATAGTAGTATTATGCAGATAGGTTTCTAAGTGTTTGATGCATTTGAGATGACAGTCGTGTAGTTTTTACATACCTCTGAATTGCAGATCATTTGACTACTAGTTTAAAATTCAAGCTTTAATTGGTGTGTGTGTGTGTGTGTGTGTGTGTGTGTGTGTGTGTGTGTGTGTGTATTTTCCTCTTTTAAAATAGTGAGACTGTTCAGACTTCATGACTAATGTGCAACAACTACACGAGAAACACCAGTACAGAGTTGGCTGTCATCCTTTAATACTCACTGATACATTACGCATTTCCTTTGCCAAATTTCCACTCTTTAAAGAACCACCGAGGGCTAATAAATATGTGCAGGGAAGTGCAAAAAAATATTATGCTACGGAAACTCTTTCATTAGTCGGATTAATGTACATCGACATGCATTGAGCTGCAAATCTACACTTTACTCCCCGCTGCATGTCGCCAGGAAAACACCAAGCTGTGGACGTGAAGCTTTTCTTCTTTGCAACTCGAACACATTTGCTAATGCTCATTATCAGGAGCTTTGCACAATAAACACAATGTCCTCGCTCAAATGTACGCCGCAGGACTAATCCACTCACTTGCCATCAAACCCACAAAAGGTGCGAGATGTGTATTACCGGAGGAAATTACGCTATTATTGCTTCTAAAAATAAAGAACCCCTTCTCTCTGTCGCCCGTCCGGCTGCCTTGTCCTCGGAAAGCTGAAGCGTTGCCATGAAAACACCAAGCTGTGTTTCGTACCCTCCTCCCTGCTAATTGCATTTTAATTGAACTGGTTGGAAATAAAAGCTGTTAATCAGGAGAGGCCCACTGGCACTCTTCTTGCAACAGAAGCACAAATCGTTGTTTGTTTTTGGTATGCGTGTCTGGTATGTGTCAACATTCCCTACGGTATCCATGGAGTGTTTGTTTGTTGTTGAGCTGCACAACAAACATGTATTAATTGCACATTATGTCTATGGTTTTCTGTCAAAACCACTTTTTGGCAGTGGCGAACCGTCAGGGCCTTCAAGGTATTCAGAGAATACCCTGGAACACTCAGATAAAACAAACAAAAAATCGATTTAATTATATAAATAAAATGTATATAAAATGAATAAATGAGAATGGTATCCGTGTTGTTGATCTGTAATACTAGTGTTACGTTGATTTGTTTCTCCTTCTCGGACCATGCACTACGCATTTCAGTGGTTTGTGTTAGAAAAGAAAGCAACCAATCAGATCTTTTACAAAGTAAAAGAAGAACAGTAAAGTCAAGAAAGAAAACCTTGCATCTTTATTGGAGGACTTTTAAATGTTAGCTAACTGTCTAGCTACGCATAAGGATACGCGCTGTAAGGGCAGAACAGTTCAATCAATCTAAGTGATGAAAAGTGATACTGTACTGATACTGTACTGATATTAATATATTAATATATATATATATATATGCGGCGGGACCCGTGGGACCCCTGGATGGTGCGTCTTGGTCACGCTTCATATCGGCAGGCCCGGGAAGGAAGAGACACGCAGAGCGGGGGAAGTCCCCCACCCCAACGCAGCACATCCTCCCGGCCATCAGAGTCGAACCCGCAGTTCGGAGGAACCGACCGCCAGAGCACCGGCACTAGGCCGGGTCGGCTAGGAGGCCCTCCGACAGTGGATTGCGTTTGGCATTCGATCAGTGAGAGGAGAGGAGAAAAATGCAACAAAAATGGTCAAAATCCGTTAATATATGGATGAGTGGGGTGGGGGGGCTGGACACAGGCCGTGGGGGGGACACCTGAGACCGGGCAATGTCCCCGGTAGAAACCGGGTGAAATAGCCAAAAAATAATAAAACCGGGGAAAATAGGGGGGAAAGTGAAAAAAAGTGTCCGAAAATAGGCACTCGTGAGGCGGGCAGAGTCCCCTGTCAACTCCCGTTACATTCCTCCATGGTGTCATTTGAGCGAAAAACTTTTACGAGAACCAGGCTGGGGGGGTCAAAAGGGCTTGACCAAGGCCGACCCATTGTTTGAAAAATGTCATCAAACGAGTCCTTCGGCGGGCGGGAAAAAAAACGTGTTCGTCAGAATCGTCACTTCCTGTACTGACAGTGGAGGTGTCCTGAGAGTGGAGGTCTGCAGGCAGGCTCCCATGGCTAAATCCTGGAGGCATTGCTTTTTGGCGAAGGAAGTGGTAACATGCTAACTTACTTCCGGGTTTTACGACGCGTCACTGTGGCACACTATTCGGACACATTTCATCAAATCATATTCAACCAATATGGCAGTGCAGATGATGTAGAGATTGAGAGATTGGAGGTGATTAAAGTTCCTTTCCTATTATTCAGATAATAACATAAGAACACAATGCCTTATAATGACTGTTGCACAAAATATTGTCTTGTACATTGCAGTGTGTGCACGTTCAATAGTCGCTTGCATGACAATGTCATGTCAACAGGAAACATGGAAAGTCTTTTCCAGGTGTTAGGCGTCATTACTGCACCACCATTCTGGATCAATATATAAAACAACCGAATTAGGCTTGTAGTCATCAAACATACAGAATTAGTGAGGGGTTGGACGGTATATCGTGCAACAGTAGGATTGAGGTCACCCGTACGGATTCTGCAATAATGTTTCTGCAGTTAATTTGCATGCAATCTTGCGTACCCAGCTGCCTTGTAACGTAACCTGATCTGACATGGAGGAGATGGACATTGTTCAAATCAGGATGAGAAAGATCTTCAGTTATGAGATTACCAGCCCTTTTAAAAACGAGAGCTGAGCAAAGCCTGCAGAAATGTAATTACTTAAGATTGTGGTCATATTGTCCAATCCCTAGCAGCGAACAGACGAAACAACAGATTTGGTTGTAAAAACAAACGCAGTGATTTAGAGTTTTTTTAAATGATATTGACCAAAAACAGATCTTTAGTTGGTTGTCATCTGGTGAACCTCTATTCTTTCTAGTACATTGCATAGTTAGTTCTGTTCCAATATCATGCAAAACTCCTTATAAGCACCAAACATCACTCTACCTCTGCTCTTCTGCTCTTCAAACACTTAATATTCTCCTGATAAGGTTCTGTGTAGATATCTTAAGATATGTTAGAGGTGTCAGAAATGATAAACGACCCAAAACAAGGGATTAGTTTGTCGTCATCTTGTGAAAATGTCTACATTTTTCAACACTGCATTGTTAGTTCTGTTCCAATATCATGCAGCCCTCCTTCTAAGCACCACACATCACTATAAATCTACTCTCCTGCTCTTCAAACACTTAGTATTCGGCAGATAAGGTGCTCTAGATATCTAAAGATATGTTCTTTGGGAAATGTTGACACTACGGAGCAACAGTCTGGAGTGTTTTGGCAGGCTCAGCAGAGCAGTTGGCATATTTTAAAAGGTGAGATAGTGTAAACTGTCACTGAACAGCCAGGTGTAAACGAGCCTCCGAGGCCTCCGGTCTGCTTTGGCTCAGAGCGTTTGATCACTCAGACAGAACTGTCATGGCCGCCGGACGGCTCCCAGACACCCAAACACAACAGAGTGTGGATAAAACTGTGGAGGCAGAGCAGAGAGGATCATGGGACGTCTCAATCTCAATCTTTATTTATTTATATAGCACATTTAAAACAACCTCAGTTGAACAAAGTGCTGTACAGGCAATACATACAATATAACATAACACAATGGGTAAAATAATAAAAGATAATAATTAAAAACATGATAAAAAGCACAATAACTAGAAACATATAAACACATAGACATGTTATGTTCAACTAGTATTAAAAGCCACTAAAGCACTAAATGACTACTTCATATTTTTTATTTAACTCACCAGTCTTATCTAAAGTATGTAAAGTTCGTGTTTTTGTTGTCCGATGTCATCTTCTAACTGTGTCTTGTAGCCTTGCTATCATCAGAAAATACTTTTCTTTGTAAGTCCTCCAAAAATCCAATTAAAATGTATTTTTCACGAATACGGTTACCTTTTGTAACCATGATTATCAGCTCATACCATCCTCCAATCATTGCAAGTCTTGTGATTTCATATTTCTAATATTTCTCTGAGAAAAAGCTTATTCGATTGCATTGGGAGATTGTAGTTGGTCTAATTCTTACGGCTCCCAGACACCCAAACACAACAGTGTGGATAAAACTGTGGAGGCAGAACAGAGAGGATCATGGGACGTCTAGCTGACACGATGAAGTCACATTTCTGTCTCTGAGCAGTGGCGGTGCCAGATATTTTCTTTGGGGGTGCTGTGGGGTAGCTTCACGTTTCATAGAGGGTGCTCAAACATGGGTTTCCCATTAATGTCCCGGGTGCTACAGCTGAATTTTCTACTGCAACACTCCCCACACGCACACACAGTGTACCCGCGACTGTTACAATGAAGGCTCGATAATCAGCTCACGGCATAAGCAGGGGCGAAGTGGCCTAACCTCCTCTAGGGGGGTCCTGGGGCATGCTCCCCCGGGAAGATTTTTTTTTAATATTGAAGTTAAAGCATCAATCTGGTGCATTTTGAGAGCAACATGAAGAGATCTATGGATACATCTCTCAACACCCATATGAAACACAACTGTAAACAGATTTTCTATTTCTTTATGGATATTTTACTATCACTCCCCTTTTAAACTGTATTCTTGTTTTACTGTCATATAGTATTTCATACCTGTTTTTCATTTATGCTCTTATTTTTTTATACCTATAATGATCATATAAACGTGTGGCTCGGAAATAATTGTTTACATTAATCGTGAGTGAGCAAACCGTTTGAGACCCACTGAGATAACTTAGACTGAAAGTGAACTATCTAAACACAGAGTCCTTTACTTCACCTGAGCTGAGGTTATCTGAGACTCTCAGTCTGACAGGAGAGAGTTCTCCCTCCACCTTGTTGTTGAAAAAGCTCCTTATATCCGTTAGCGTAGCTAGTTAGCACCAGATGCTAACCTCAACAATCTCCGGTACCGGTGCTCTCTCTCTCTGTCTCTCTCTCTCTCTCTCTCTCTCTCTCTCTCTCCTCTCTCTCTCTCTCTCTCTCTCTCTCTCTCTCTCTCTCTCTCTCTCTCTCTCTCTCTCTCTCCTCTCTCTCTCTCTCTCTCTCTCTCTCTCTTGGGGGTGCTTAGGGGGTGCTATGGCTATCCTGTGGGATGCTTAAGCACCCCCCTGGCGCCGACACTGTCTCTGAGGTCAAACTCCTGCTGTAGATTCATTTAAGCAATCATACACGTGAGGCCGTTCTTGAACGTCATTATTGGTACGACAGTACTCAATCAAGAATGACGTTCAAGAACGTCATTCTTGAGCGTCATTCTTGAGCGTCATTCTTGAGCGTCATTGAACGTCATTGAATGACGTTCAATGACGTTCAAGAACGGCCTCAAGTGTATGATTGCGATTCTATAACACAAACTATCATTGTAATCAACAATATCGTAAAATAATGTCATAATGTGTGCTAATTTGCTCCCAAACCTACGCTTTCTGCTTGAGTTAATCTCCGTCAGAAAGTAGTTCCTGAAAGTAGTTCCCACGGTAACGATAGCCGATCGAACACTCCTGCTACCCCGCTTACAGTTATTGATATAATTATAGTAAATAATATATTATTAACCAATTTATTGAAAACAATTTATTGAAAACAATTTATTGAATTAGGCTATTTAAATATCTGAGTAATCACTGTGTGGGATTAGCGGAACAAATCAAATCAGGCTCCATGGTGCTGAAACATTTTGGGTTCAGAATGAAGGTGGATGTTCATGCTGCCATTAAAAGTGCAATTCTTGAAACAGCTCTCCATGAACTCCATGCCAGACTTTGTGCAGGTGGTGCTGTGGTGTTCACGGGTAGGACTACGTTATAGGAAGAGCTTTCCTCCAGTGGCCGTTTCATGGCGTGTCCCGGACCGGCAAAAAGCGCGTTGCTCCACATCTTTCTGTTGTCTAGAGATGGAGCCCAGTAGCTGCGAAGCGATGACTCGTTTTTATGTCCGCTAACGGACATAATTTCTCTGGCCTCCAACCCTGCCTCCGCCAGCCACTGTATGCAGGTGCTTCTGACATTTTGTAGCTACCGATTTCCAACGAGAGACAATGTATAACCGTGTAACGGCTGTGTGTCGCTAAACGTCGCTATGGAAACCACACTATGTAGGCTCATGGAAGTAGTTCCGGTAGGCTAGTGGCGTGTGTAGGCCCCTGGATACTTTGTGATTAGGCACGTTCTATTTGACCGTTGTTTGATCGTGGAATCAAACATGCCTATTGACCAATCAGAGAGCTTGCTCAAACCTATGTGTTATAGAATATGGAATCAAACATAGCTGGACCTTTTTATATATTAGGTTGATCTTGCAAAGATAAAATTGGGTTTGTACCACCACATTTTTTTTTAAACTTAATCATTCTTTTGCTTAAACAACAATGGTACAGTATCAAGGACACAAAAAAACAGGTGTGCCGGTTGTCTATTTTTTTCCACCTCCCCCCCTCTACAGAATAAGACAAGTACAAAAACATGTTTAAATGGTAGACATACAGATGGTTGAAATCACAGCACAAAAAAAACTAAAACAAAATGCTTTTTAATGAAATACATTACTACTTCACATTTTTTATTTAAAGGGGACCTGTCATGCAAAATGCACTTTTGTACGTCTTGTATACATGAACATGTCCCCGGTGTGTCAGGGAACTCACCAAGTGTCAGAAAACACAACCCTCTCTCTTTTCCTCCGTACCCAAATCTCTAAAAACGGGGCTGCAACGGATCTGATTATTATTTGAATTGTTCTGACATCAGAAAAGAGGAGCTCCGCCCATATGGGCAACTCTCCACCTATCAGGGGAATGAGAGGCCGCTCGAAAGCGCTGGAGACGCTGTAGTACATATGCCAGGCCTGTAAGTGGCGCTGTAGTCTGCCACAAAAGCAGAATCAGCTAAACAGGGCTGGAAAAGAGCAAATAGAGCGAAATGAGGCTAAAATACATGATCTGTTTGGTATTTTGAAAAAAGAACTTCACACACATGTTTTATATAGATATGGCTCTACAATATATGTTTCAAATATAGCATGATAGGTCCACTTTAACTGACCAGTTTTTAATTTTCACTGTCTAAAGTTCTTGTTTTTCTGTCCAATATCATCTTCTAACTGTGTCTTGTAGCCATGCTAGCATCAGAAGACTTTAGTTTCTTAGTAAGTCCCAATTAAAATATATTTTTCACAAATGTGTATTTAATCATTAGAGAACACAGCTCTCCAGAGACAGACTCTTTTTTTGTGTCATCTGAGAGTCACGCAGCTGTGAAAGGCCAGTGATTGTGAAGCATGAATAAACGTCTGATCCCAATCAGCTCACGTGTCTTCAGTGCTCAGCCTGAACTCATGGCATTCCTTATTTATGACGGCCTCAACCAGCAATGAATCGTGTTGTTGGTTTCACCTTTGTTTGAAAAGTGAAAATGTCAACTGTAGTTATAGGACAAACTGATTTAAGATAAGATAAGATGTACTTTTTTGATATTTTTTGCATTGCAGTAGAAATTAAAAGAGTAGAAATAAAGAATTCTAAAATGTAAACATCTCAAATAGAAATAAAACAGCATTAAAAAAAGTTGAAAAATATACATGTTGAAATACCAATTTACTGTAAACAAAATATGATGGCTACTCAGTATTTCTGAGTCAAAGTCAACTTTATTGTCAATCTCAGAAAGATTGAAATACTGTTTTCCCACAGTCCCAAGGTATGAACATACACATAGGGAGGCTGTGGCTCAGTGGATCAAATCAAATCAAGTTTTATTTATATAGCACATTTATAAACGATTTTTGGTGGAGCCAAAGTGCTGTACATATAATAAAAATAGCCTACAGTAGAGACACTTTACAGCAAATACAACAGCACAGATTGTTCAGAATATCAGTATGAGAAAAACGACACCCTCTGTCCTTAGACCCTCTGTCCTTAGACCCTCTGTCCTTAGACCCTCACATCGTACAAGGAGAAACTTCCAGAGAAAACCCACAGTTTAAAGGGAACATGGGAGATACCTCAGGGAGAGCAACAGAGGAGGGATCCCTCTCCCAGGACGGACAGACGTGCAATAGATGCCGTGTGTAAATCGAAGAGATAATACATTTTACAGCATATAGACCGAATGGTAGGAAATGCATGTGTCTGTAAGAAGAAGATGAATCCACGAGGATGTCAGCTACAATCCTGTGGAAGCCATCAGGGAAGCAGCATGACGAGACCCAAGGCAGGACCGCAGAGACAGGTTCAGCCACGACCCGAAATCCACGACTTAATCCAGAACTCAGGATAGAGGATCCAGGACTACAGCAAGAGGATCAGCCTCGACTCCGGATCCCGGCGTAGATATAGATACAAAACAAGAACAAAGATTTGGCTGGGTTAATCGGAACAAGAGAATACACAGACACAGACAGAGAGGGAAAAGGTCATTGGATAAAAGTTATTCTTGATAACCCTCTAGAAAGATCTCATGAACTTCCCCACTCAATCTATCAAGACCCGAGCAGTTCTATTAGATATAGGATAGGGAGCACAACAACCTATCTCTTCGTCAGATGAAATATAGATAGTGTGCTGGACTTGGAATCAGGGGGTAGCAAGTTCGAGTCCCTCAGCAGTCAGCATGTCGTTGTGTCCCTGAGACACTTCACCCCGAATTGCTTCAGTGGGGATTGTCCACAGTACTGAATGTATGTAAGTCGCTGTGGATAAAAGCGTCTAACAAGTGACATGTAATGTAATGTAACATGTATCTTACAGAAAGGCTAACCAAGTGTAGAGACTAAGATATAATAAGTCCAATAGAGTCCAAGTCAAAAACATCACCACAATAAACTTGTTTCTTCTGTAAAGGTGAAATGTTGAAATATAAGATTATGATAAGGACAATTTACTGTATGTAGAGCTTTCTTTTTCAGCCCTTAAATACATCCCAAGTCCCACTCACAGTACTTATTGTTTCTGGAGCTCCACAATGGCCCCTTTTGGCTATATATGGCCTTTTCTCCCCAATGGGGTCAGTAAATACCGGAACAGAGTAAAGTCGCACATATACAGAGACTGAGCTTTAATATTTATCCCCTGCTGGGTCAGAGATGGTATGTGTGGTATGTTGCTACTTTCACTCACTAAGCTCACACACACACACACACACACACACACACACACACACACACACACACACACACGCACACACACACACACACACACACACACACACACACACACACACACACACACACACACACACACACACACACACACACACACACACACACACACACACACACACACACACTGTTTATTTTCCCTTAACAGGAGTTACAGTATTGGTTCATTCAGCTGTACTAGCTGTTTTTCTGTGTTTGGGTCGCAGTAACATTAAACACCGAAGCATCCTTTCATCATAAAGGATCAGGGTTGGGAGGGTTACCTTAAAATGTATCCTGTTACACTTACTAGTTCCCTGTAAAAGAAATGTAATCAGTAACTTAGGAAAACCTGCCTTTCATGAAACGCATGAAAAGCAGAAATAAATCTGAGCTGACAGAAAATGCTCAGTTTTAGTTTAACACACACAGTTAAGCTCACACACAAACGTATAGGTTCACCTGCTGAATTAAAAACAGAACAAATGAAGCAAAGAAAGTGGAAACCATAAAGCAGAAGTATAGATTCACACGTAAAGTATTATCCTACAGAACAGAACAGCTGACAGAGAAGAGATAACATCTGATCCTTTACACTTATTCAATTGCATGGGGAGTTTGCGGTTGGTCTAATTCTGGAGGATATATTGCAGGCTCACAGGATGGAGAGCCAACTGGCACATCCGCCCAAATATTGCTCACTCACTGGGAGTACTAAAAGTAGGCATTTTATAAAGTGGATATACAAAAACCAGTTCTCAATGTGCAGCCAACTTTATATCCATCTCACTGGACTGCTCTTGAATGGACTCACACTGCGGCTTCAACTTAGCTGCTTTCATACCCAATTGCGATCATAAATAAAGATATCTTGAATAGCAATTATTTATAGCAGCTAAACATGTTGAATGTCAAATCCTCTCATATTTAAAGTGTTAAACTCCTCTGGAGACTTGCAACCTGGTTGTGAAAAGTTCATAGTTTTCTTTGATTCAAAGTCACAGTGGATTTCGTTTCTTTTGTTAAAAATGTAGTTCTCAAACCAATCCTCTTTCCTCTGTCCATGTATGGGTTAAATATGCTATGCTAGATAGATTCACTTTTTTTATCCAAAGTAAATGGCTTTTTAACTGTACCATGAGTCAGACATTTTCCTCCCCAGCTTGCTAGGTTAGCTGCAACAAGAAACTCAGCTTAAATTCCTGCTGTAATTTGTTCCCATGGCTTGGCGTTATAAAACCTAAATTCTATGTAAACAAACCACAAGACACAAGGCAGCTATTTAGCACCACATGACTCAGTTTCTATTAACTTTATTTTCACTGAATGTGTGACTCAGTGCTGCTCTGTTCTGGATTTTAAAGGTCCCATGTCATGCTTTTCCGGTTATAACCCGTCCCCTTGTGTGTTATGAAGGTTTTTATGCATGTAAAACCCTCAAAGTACACCCTGTAGCGAGTAACACTCTAACACAGAGAAGACCTGTCTGCTGCCCCAGAACGCCTCGTTGGAGATTTCTCATTTTCCATTGTTTGCTTCCTGGGTTCTGTGACGTGTGAACACCCAAATCAACAACAAATGACTGGATTGGCCCAAATGGACCAATCCGCGGAGCCCCTCACACACCAGGATCCCTAACTAACAGGGAGTCCCCATTGACTTGCATAGAGCTCCCTGAACGCTGGTAATAGACGAGTTGGGATGGTGGAGAAACGCTCTCTGCAGACCCATTCTCACAGTGTTATAAACCTTTTTCTTTCTCAATATCAAGCCACACTTATTGTGTTTACTTCGGCTGTGAGTGTTTGTGTGTGCTCAAGATGAGTTTCGCTTGTTCTCGCTGTATCGCCGACCTGGAAACCTGTCCGCTCGCATCGAGCCTCGCAACGTCCCGACAAATCAGAGCCACTGGGCTCACAGGGGGAGGGGGGGCAGGAGCTCCAACAAGCCGTGTAGGACAGAGAGTGAATACACATACTACACAGAGATGTTGTTTGAGAAACCAATGCGATTTTGTAAAATTGCACAATTTAAATCTATTCTAGTAGACCTCAACAATGGAAATATGATCAGTAGAAATGGCCATGACACGGGACCTTTAAAGGTTTGAGAAGTTTCTATTGACTTCTTTTAAATGTGGTGATAGCATTCTAACGTTTTCTCATTACCCTAAAGAGGATATACTATGTTCATTAGACACTTGCTCCTTTGTTAATCCAATGACATATTCTCCAAGAGTGACTCCACGTTCTTTTCCCATCCTCACATCCAGTAAGAAAGTGTTGTCTTGAGCTATTTGTGGAACTGAGTGGAACAAACATACAGCGATATAATAAGAACCACCTGCCTCTGGCCTCTATCATGAGTTTGCATCTTGCATAAGAACCAGCGCGCCTCAGTGTTAATAGTTGGATTTAATATAAAACACAGCGTTCATACATGAACAGTTGCACAAACTGCTTTGACTTAGTGTCTTAAATATCACCATTATAGCTTTTTTAGTAGTATTAGTTATAATGTAAAGAGTGTAAATATTAAAAACACTGTAGCTGTCCAATGTCATGCTGTAGTTAGAATTGTTGGTACCACTTTACAATAAGGCTAAAGGGTTTACATATAGTTTATAATTCATTTATTAATTAGGTTGTGAACACTTTATAACTTGTCATTAATAAGCTTTTATAAGACATGAGATAAACAGGGCAACTGTGACCGGTTGCTTGCCAAATAGTGAGCCCACATGTATCTGTACTGCTGCTACTGGGTGAACAAGTTTGATCATTAACATGTTTTCTTGGTAACTTTTCACAATTGTTTTTGACATTTTACAGAATAAACTAAACTAACTAAAACATTTGGCAATTGGAAAATAGAATACCTGAAGACTGAATGCTTTAGTTGTATTTCATTGAACACATAATTCAAATCACACATACTTTCGTCCTCCGCCACCAGATCTATTTCTTCCTCTCTTTCTGATGGCCGTCTCTTCCTCTGGTTATGCTTCACTTATGAGTCTTAACTATCTTGCAGTCAAAACACAATGTGTGCAAAGAAAACTAACAAGGTGCAACGTGTTCATTAGGGGGTCCGCGGGGTCTTAAAAAGTATTACAAGTTGATTGTCACGGTTGTCATGTCAGGTCACAGGTCTATGTCTAGGTTTGGGTGTTTTCACTGTTCTCTATGTCATGTTTTCTTCCGTCGTTAGTTTCCCTGGTGTGTCTCGTTAGTTGATTGTGTTCACCTGTGGCCCTTGTGTTTCTCCTCCCCTGCCCGGCTGTTTCTTGTCTTGTAATTATCCCTCCCTGTATTTAGTCTTGTCTCGTCCTGTGTTCAGGGTTGGTGCTTTCTGTTGTATGTGACCCAGTTCACCGAAGAGTGTTTTGTTTGTCCAAGTTTATTTAAAGTCCTTGAAATAAAGGTATCGTCAAGTGTAATCTGCGTTTGGGTCCTACCTGCTTCACTCTGCGTAACAGAAAGCACCAACCCTGAACACAGGACGAGACAAGACTAAATACAGGGAGGGATAATTACAAGACAAGAAACAGCCGGGCAGGGGAGGAGAAACACAAGGGCCACAGGTGAACACAATCAACTAACGAGACACACCAGGGAAACTAACGACGGAAGAAAACATGACATAGAGAACAGTGAAAACACCCAAACCTAGACATAGACCTGTGACCTGACATGACAACCGTGACATTGATAAATCAATTTAACGAAAATTAAGGCTATTAAAAAGTATTAAACGGCATTTTCCAAGGTATTAAATGTTGAAGCTTGTTTTCAATAAGTATATAAATGGTCCAGAGAGGTTGTGTTCTACAGTCTGCCTGAATGTAATCATGGCGTAGGTGTGTCGTGTGATTCTGTGTCGTTTATTGATGGCATCCCGTTGGGTTTGACGTCATCTGAACAGGACATCGCACGCTCACTGCTTGATAGCGCGAAGGTCCGTTTACGCCGGTTGTTAAGCAACATCGTTATGGGGAAATGCAAGTCTGCGTCCAAATGGTTGGAAGATAACGGAAGGACAATCAATACTGTATATAGTCAATGTGAGGTAAAGTGTGTCGCCAAGGTTAGAACCGGTTAGAACTCAAAGTGGCGATGAGGTCTTAAAATGTATGGAAGGGGTCTTAAAAAAGGTCTTAAAAGGTCTTACATCTGACTTCAAGATTTCATTTCATTTCAAACCTTTATTTAGACAGATAAATCCCATTAAGATCATTGATCTCTTTTTCAAGGGAGACCTGCTCAAGTAGTTCCACATGAAACATAAAAACATAAATAGAACAACAAAAGGACATCATACAGCATCATTTACATAATTATCCACATAAACAGATACCAATAGCTTCCGATTGATTCCAACCGAGCTTTAAAAACATTTAGTGGCACCAGATTGTTCAGTTTCCATTTAATTTGCAGACTATTCCAAGACAGAGGAGCTGCGCATCTAAAAGCTGTCTTCCCTAAGACAGTCCTAGCAGTTGGCACATTGAATAAAACCACAGCATTCGATCTCAGGCAGTAGCCACTTACAATTTTCCGTGAGATCAGGGAGCAGATATAAGATGGAAGTTTCCCTAACATACCTTTATATATAAAAATGTACCAGTGACTGAGCCTCCGTACAGTTAGTGAAAGCAAACCAGCCCTTGCATACAGGGTACAGTGATGGGTTAATGCTTTACAGTTAGTGACAAATCTTAGTGCACTGTGATACGCAGCATCTAACTTGACCAGGCAATTGGCAGGTGCTTTCATATACATCAAATCACCATAGTCCAGCACAGGTCAAAAGGTCACAGAGCCTTTTCCTGGCCTCAAGCGAGAAACAGGACTTGTTCCTGTAGAAGAAACCTAGTCTAACCCTCAGCTTTTTAAGCAGGTTATTGACATGAAATTTAAAAGTGAGACAATCATCAAGCCAGATACCAAGGTATTTGTAACAGGTAACCACTTCAAGTTTTATTCCTTGCATGGTTACAATATCTAAAACAGGCTCTGGTGTCTTTTTAGCTTTAGAAAAGAGCATTACCTTGGTTTTATCAACATTTAAAAGAAGCTTTAGTTCATCGAGCTGTGTCTGAATAATGTTAAAAACATCCTGTAATTTAACACCAGCCTCCTTAATGGAGGGACCTGCACAGTACATCACGGTATCATCCGCATAAAAATGTAAAGTAGCTTCATCCACATTTTCACCTAAACTGTTGATATATATGGAGAATAAAAGTGGACCTAAAACAGAACCTTGCGGAACACCATTATCAATGTTCAACCACTCAGAAGACAGCCCATCAAAGTGAACACATTGGGACCTTTCAGAGAGGTAGTTCACAAACCACCCCACTGCATGGCTGGACATGCCAATACTGAGTAGCCTCTGCTTTAAAATGCGATGATCGACGGTATCAAACGCTTTTGAAAGGTCAATAAATAGAGCTGCACAACTCTGCTTATTATCTAAAATACTCGCCACATCATTCACCACTTTCATTGTGGCAGTGATGCCGAACCTTCGCCAGAACTGACAACTTAGAGATTGGCCTATAGTTATTTAATAAGGTGGCCTCCCCTCCTTTTAGCAAAGGCAGGACATACGCTGACTTCCACTATTTTGGGATTTTGTTAGTGCTGAGGGAGAGGTTAAAAAGAGTAGTGAGAGGTGGAGCAATAAAATCTGCAGCTATCTTTAAAAAGAAAGGTTCTACGTTGTCCGGGCCGGCCGGTTTCTTAGGATCTAACTTGGTTAAAGCTTCACGAACAACATCAACAGTAAAAGGGGTAAAACTAAAAGGGTTTTCCAACACACGTTTTTCAGAGTCACATACTGTAGTGTTCACAGAAGCAGAGTTAGTGACAGAATCAAATAGAGAACCACAGGACACAAAATGCTCATTAAAGCAATTTAGCATAGTAGCCCTGTCCGATATAGAGCCAGATGCTGTGGTAATGCACGGAGGTAGCACATTACGGATATCACCGGTGGATAACGATTTAATGGCTTTCCAAAATGTGCCCAGGCCTTGTTTCTATCATGAAGGAGACTGGACAGATCAGCAGAAAACCAAGGATTGTCTCGTCCCTTTACTCTAAATTTACGCAGGTGCATGTCTATCAATGATCTCCATAAAACCAAGATAAAAATAAGACCATGCGGTTTCTACATCAGCACACAGATCGATTTTACCCCAATCAAACCCAAACAGATCATGCACAAAACCCTGCTCCACAAAGTGTTTTTTGTCTCTCTTAATGATAATGCGAGGTTTAACCTTTTGGACCTTAGTGTCCCTAATTGCGGCTACAGCACAGTGATCACTCAGATCATTCACAAATACTCCCACAGATGAATATTTATGGGGAACATTAGTTAGAATGAGATCAATTAGGGAGGATTTATTAGGGGACTTAATGTTAGGGCGAGTAGGACTGTCCACAATCTGAGTAACATTTAAAGAGATACAAAGGTTTTTAAAATCCTCTGACACTGCAGTTAACCAGTCCCAGTTAAAATCTCCAAGTAGCACCATTTCCTTGTAGTCTAGTTGTGATAAAAGATTTGCTAGTGAAGACAAGGAGTCTTTGACAGCTGAGGGGGGTCTGTAACAGCCCACGACCATGACCTGTTGACCCTTTGCCACTTCGATATTTATGGCTAAAAATTGAAATTGCAACGCCACCACCTTTATTAGGCCGGTCGGTACGATACACATTAAAACCATTTAAGGCAATGTCAGAGGCCAGAATAGATTTGTTTAGCCATGTTTCTGATAAAACAATGACGTCAGCGTCAGTCGAGCTCGCCCAGATACGGACAAAATCTAGTTTACCCTAACAGACTGCGCACATTCAAGTGGATGAAACCCAACCCAGACCTAGCTTTAAAATCAGCAGGAGTAGCGATCTGACTACTACTACAGGGCGGACCAGGGTTAGGTTGTACATTTCTTGACAGTAATAACAACAAAAAAACCAGGCATCTTTTCCTCTTAAACGACACACATACATTATCTAATTTAGAAACACCGGAAAAGTCTGCGAGAGTGTGATTTAGAGCTTAAGAAGCAGTCCTGAAGAACCATCATCGCAGGAAAACATATTTTGTCAGATTGAAAGGCAACCGGTAATTGTCTGTGAGCAACACATCCGAACCTTTGCAGGGGATGCCCACTGCGGGTGGCAGAACAGACCTGAATCCAGTAGACTTCTCAGAATGACTAGAGATCTTCTCATAGTCCAAAACAGTTAACAGGCACAGCAGAATCCCGATATGGGCCATTTTCCCAGACCAGCACACAGTATCCGCGATGTTCCTGGAGCAAATCAGCACAGCAGCAAAGGACAGGCGAAAACAGCAGCGTGGAAGCGCTCCGGTCCCTCCGTGAAAGCAGGCCTCTGCAACAGCAGAACCAGGACAGGTGGAAAGCAGGCCCCAGCGGTGGTAAAATCCTCCTCCGTACAGCAGCACACGCCCGGTGGAAGCAGGCCAAGCCCGAAGCGTGGATCCACTCCGTCTCTCCGCGACGACTCCGGGGTAAAAACCTCTCCAGTACAGCCGTATTCTACAGGTGGGAGCAGGCCTCCGTAGATCGCAGATCGCAGAATCGCAGGCAGCAACAGGTGGAGCCGCTCCGTCTCTTTGCGACGTCTCCGGAGGAAAAACCTCTCCGTACTCGACAGGTGGGAGTAGGCCTCGGCAGATCGCAGACAACTAAAACTACTACTTGTATAAGCAGGGATGGCTAAAGGTTTGTAAGCAGGAGAGCTAGATGCTAACAGATGCCAGATGCTAACAGGTAGTGCGAGCCTGTAGAAATTGCGACTGCCTCCAATGACGAATGAGTTACCTGAGTTAGCTTTAAAGGTGCTGGTTGGTGGATTTCTTTAGCTTTGCACAGTGCTAGGAAAGCTGTTCTCACCCGGTTCTGTCTGCATAGCGAACTCTGTATCTGCCGGCTGGCTGAGCCTCCATGATGAGTTTGAGAGAGGCATCAATCTTCTCTTCTATCAGTGCGAGATAACACATGACTGTGTTTGCCAGAATATTGTCCTGGATCTGTTTGCCTAAACACTCAGGACATTAGACTGGATCTCAATAAATACACAGACACTTTGAGGATTGGTGTTCAAGATCATAATGTTGTATAACAGTTTTAAAGAGCCCTATTATGCTTTCAGGGGTTTTCTTTTTTCCTGTAGTGTATTATGTAGGTTTGTGTGCATGTAAATGGTCTGTAAAGGCTAAAATCCAGAAGTTCCCTCCCTCCAAATGCCTTCAATTAACTCCTTTTGTTTACATCCGGAACAAAATGAAATCACTATTTAACACTCAAGCTTGTATTGGCTAGCCCTCCAACACATTGTACTAATAGGCTAAGGGGCGGGACAAGTGGTTGGCCAATCAGAGCAGACTGTTTTTTATTCTTGGTTTATCTTTTTTTTGTTTTTCCGCTAACTTTTCTGTAAAACTGATGCGACCAATCATGTCGAGTCGTATCAGTTTAACAAATCAGATGGCGCAAGGGAAAAGCATGATTTGTATTGTCACAGAACAAGTCTTCCCAGGAGACGCATTACAGTGTTTCCCACAGAATTCTGTTTGTGGGGGCACCGCACCGCATAATATGTCTGGGTAGTAATAGATTTATTTATTTTCTTCTCAGAGTGTTCCAGAATGCGTGGTTTATATGTTAGTATTTCAAAAAGGGACAATCCCCCCAGACCCCCCTTCTGCGGTTGGGTTTTCAGCATACGTGCCTTTTTATGTTATACAGTTCAGCTTTGATTCCATCATCTCATTAAACCTTATGTAAAAGCATACTTTAGCTTAGTGAAGGGATATAAGGGATATATGCACTGTACTTCACTTTAATTAATATTATAGGCTGAAAAGCGTATATATATTACAGCACGATTTTTTGAATAGATTTGATTGGTTCAAAATTTCGGGTCGCGATTTATTGACACAGGAAAAAGTGGGTCCCGAGGCCTGACCAGTTCAGAACCACTGCTTTAGACCACCAACAAAAATTATTATTTATTTTATTTTTTGTATGAGATCCATTTGTGGCGGACGATATTTAATTGTGGCGGCCCGCAATCAATGTATGGGAAACACTGCAGTAGTGTTTCTCACTGTGTTTCATCACTCAGGCAGACTAGGGGACGCCATCTCTGGGCCCCTTCTTTCTGTCTCTAAGCTCGGGGCTTCTCCAGTAACATGGTGACGGTGTTACTGGATATTTCTAGCATTGTTTTTGACAAATTTCGTTAGGCTGTGTTGGTTCTACAGCTCTAAGGTAAAAGATGGAGGGTCTGTGCAGACAAGAGATACTTTTTACACACTTTTAAGGTGAATCACTGTTCACTAATGTTGGGAAAATACTGAATGTCCTCTTCCAATATGAGAGTAACGTGATAACAAAGGTATCCCAACTGTAGCTGTGAACATGACAGGATGTGTGATTACCTAGAAGAGCATCAGGACTGTTTGAGGCAGATGATAGCTATGTGATTAACATGATGATTCAGCCTCTATGGAGAGAGACATCAAGCATGCTCATTTCTGACGTGGAGCTAATCTGAAGTAAACATTGAATACTGCTTTCTATTCCTCCATCTTGTGACTGTGTAACTCCCTCTCTTGGATATCAGCATGTGAAGGACACTGTTCAGGAACTAGTTGATGCTCTGTATGTGATGACTACTTCCTTCTGGAGAGGATCACAAACACATGGATCCTGAGATTGAAGCTCAAGCCGGTGACCTGTGATATTTTCCTACCAACTAACCTACCTCGTTATTAAAATATGGATTTATTCCCTGTCAGAGATTTCAAAGCTGTGAAAAAATAGATTTTAGTGCTAGGTGTTGACATCAAAGAGTAGCAGCAGTGTCTCCCGTATGTCTCGTTTGAGTTGTGCAATGATCATTTAAATGTGTTTTTTCTCCTGTTTGTCGCTGGGCTTGTCTTTCTTCTTCAAAGGCATGACTCACAGGATGACCTTTCAGCTCCCAGGAGTTCAGCGTCTCCTGTGAGGCATCATGGCTGCTTAAAAGCATCTGTGTGCTCCTGTGTTGAACAACAGAAGTGTCCCTATCTGAGTGTCTGTGGTACTGTTAGTGGTTTGTTTTGAACGGTGTAATAAAGTTAATTATTCAAAATGTTAGAGTTCCTTATTTTTAAACTGAAACTTGCACTTCCATAAAAAACAAACCTGGAATTATGCATTTGGGACTTTCTTTGAGCTTTTTCTTGTTGTGCCGAACCGTGACCCCCAAACCGAGGTACATACCGAACCGTGACCCCCAAACCGAGGTACATACCGAAACGTGACCCCCAAACCGAGGTACATACCGAACCGTGACCCCCAAACCGAGGTACATACCGAACCGTGACCCCCAAACCGAGGTACATACCGAACCGTGACGCCCAAACCGAGGTACATACCGAACCGTGACCCCCAAACCGAGGTACATACCGAACCGTGACCCTCAAACCGAGGTACATACCGAACCGTGACCCTCAAACCGAGGTACATACCGAACCGTGACCCTCAAACCGAGGTACATACCGAACCGTGACCCCCAACCGAGGTACATACCGAACCGTGACCCTCAACCGAGTGTACATACCGAACCGTGACCCCCAAACCGAGGTACATACCGAACCGTGACGCCCAAACCGAGGTACATACCGAACCGTGACCCCCAAACCGAGGTACATACCGAACCGTGACGCCCAAACCGAGGTACATACCGAACTGTGACCCTCAAACCGAGGTACATACCGAACCGTGAATTATGTGAACCGTTACACAGCTAATCAGCACTGAACTCTTGATCACAGTTCTGTCCCAGGTTTGAAATTAGTTTTCACACTTCACCAAACATACCAAACTCTCTGGAGTGGAACATTTTTGTTGTGGCTCAAGCTGAACATGCCCTGAAAGTGTTGCCGCTGCTGGAGATTACATAAACGGAAACACTGACATGTATACACTGTGAGTACAAAGTGTGCTCACATTGAGGAGCTCACATAATGGAACATAATCCTGTTCAATCCAACATGCAATCATTTATACACCTTGAGCAACCAGTCGGGGGTAAGGAGTAGATGTCTGCATTCATGTGCTGTAGGTGTGAGTATATGAATGGTAGTCAATCAGATTTATTGAGGTTTAAAAGCCATTGACTTTCTTGAACCAAATAATTATGCATATCAATGTGACACATTTTCACTTTTATTTTCCTATGTTCACGAATTCAGAAATGTATATTAAAATTGCAAAAATACGAGGTATACAATTCACATCAAACATCCGAGAACACAAGGAAAAAGTAATCGATTCTAGATCAATTTGGGACCAGGTGAACATTGAATTAAAAAAAAGTGAAAATTAGTTTTTTTAACACTTCAGAAGCAAACAGTCTTTGACCTTTGCCTTTGTTCATTGTTATTTTTCAATGGCTTACTGTATAGATGAATGAGTCCAGACTATAGATCAATAGATAGATGGATGGATGGATAGATAGATAGATATAGATATAGATATAGATAGATATAGATGGATGGATGGATGGATGGATGGATAGATAGATAGATATAGATAGATGGATGGATGGATGGATGGATAGATAGATAGATATAGATAGATGGATGGATGGATGGATGGATGGATGGATGGATAGATGGATGGATGGATAGATGGATGGATGGATGGATAGATGGATAGATAGATAGATAAGTACTTTATTAATCCCAATTTGGACAATTTTTGCTATTTTAAATTCTATACACTTAGCATGCATGTTCACATTCCCCTGTAAGAAGAGTATCCTCCATATTGTAATAAAAAGCTTTCATCAGATACGTTTAACTTAATGTCCCGTAGTAGAGTGCACTTTGCCTCCCCAAAGCAGAATAATACAGCAGTCTAATAATAGCAGTCTTATGGGATTGTCTTAGTGTTATGGCATAGATTTGAAGTCATGCAGCAAAACTCCTCTGCTTGGGTCCTGGTTACAAAAGCGTTTCTGAAGCAGCTGACAGCTTTCGAGGTGAAACGCGGCAACACATGTCTGCAGGGCCTCATGTGAGAGACGTTCCCCTTCTTGTACATTGCCCTGCAGAAAGCATGAAGCACATGACCTGCATTTATCCTCCGAGCACACAATGTGACTCACTGTGCTCGCTAAGGGGGTGTACACTTCAACAATAAATGTAATAAGACGATCAAAAGTAACTAGAATTATGCCTTCGTCCAACAAGCGATACAGTCCATTTGTGTCCAGATCATGTATGTACTTTGAAGGAATTTGAAAATAACTAAATGTAATGTATGGTTTCCAGTGAGGAACATGCTGTCTCCACTTACAGACTCTTTGTACAGAGGAGTACAGAGGACTGATAGAGAGCTGTGTCACATGGTGGAATCACCTGAAGCCAGAGGAACAGGATGAGAATGAACACAACGTTTTATCTGTGAGAGCAGACAAAGCTTCAGATATGGAGGATGCTGCACATTTTAGACTGGAGAAAAATCACCACAGTTTTAATGTTTAAATTCGTTTTCTGACCAAATGTGAAATATAGTCACAATCTCTCCTTCTGGTCCAGAGTCATGCCGTTGAATTTTGACCAGAACCATGTTCTCATTTCTGAGCATCTTAAGAAAAAGACTGGAGACAGGAGCTTGTGATTTTTGGCATTTACGTGCAAGAAAGGCATCAGATATCAAATACAATCTCTATATATTGTCAGCACAAATATTACACATTCACTTCTTCACACTGAATCTGTTCTTTGGACAGTTTTGTCACCATGTTTCTGCTCTTCTTGAAATACACAATGGTGAAGTCTGCATTACAGGACACACAATGGAGACCCAGATACACATGTCTACTAAACACCACATGATATTAACATACATTCATATACTAAAATACTGCATATAAGAAGAATTGGACGTACTCACCATGATGTCACACACTGGTTTGTGGACTGCAGCTTTGAAGCCTAGAGTTTGGTGTTTTGGCCGAAGAGCTTTGGAGCAAAGTACAACCAAACCCTCAACAAGACATTTTCATTTGTCCAAAAATGTTACAATTTACTTTCCAGAAAACACACTTCCTAAAGGTTTTGAGCAGACGTAGTGCTTGTTGCTCCACAACTATTGAGAAGTGTACAAATAATGATAGTTTACTATAAAAATGGGGCGGGGCAAATCAAAGAAAGGTGAATCCCAGGTCAAATGTACATTAGACGGTCTTGGGTATGTTGTCTTCATTGATTGTAAAGCTATGTTAATCAATCAATCAATGTTTATTTATATAGCCCAATATCATGTTACAGTTGTCTCAGTGGACTTCACAGTGTGTACAGAATATCAGTATGACAATACGACACCCTCTGTCCTTTGACCCTCTGTCCTTAGACCCTCTGTCCTTAGACCCTCTGTCCTTAGACCCTCTGTCCTTAGACCCTCACATCGTACAAGGAAACACTTCCAGAGAAAACCCACAGTTTAAAGGGGACATGGGAGAAACCTCAGGGAGAGCAACAGAGGAGGGATCCCTCTCCCAGGACGGACAGACGTGCAATAGATGCCGTGTGTAAATCGAAGAGATAATACATTTACAACATAGGTTAAATGTCTGTTTCCTTGAATCTGGTCATGTTTTTGTCTTTGTTGATTGAGCTAGAACATTCTGACTTGATCTGACGTATTATCATATTACATGTTACATGTTACTTGTTAGATGCTTTTATCCAAAGCGACTTACATACTGAATACTGTGGACAATCCTCACAGGAGCAATTTGGAGTGAAGTGTCTTAGGGACACAACGACATGCTGACTGCAGTGGGGCTTGAACCTGTGACCCGCTGATCCCAACACCAAGGCTCTATCCACTGCGCCACAGCCTCCCTATCCATATCATTTCGTAAATTAGATTATGGTGGGCCACAACAGTCGACGAAAATAATTTGGAAACACCGGTCACAGTGAAGGTGACCGCTGAGTTTTTGGAAATAAAATGCCATCAATTCAGAATTGTATCACATGTGTGTGAAATGTTGTCATAATTAACATATGAGGTCTTGAGTTATCGCCAAACACATATATTTGGTTCAGGCTACCAGTGTCTTTATTGAAATAGACAGTGGAGATGAATCGTAGCAAATCGCTCCAGTATATGGGCTCTACCAGCTCTACCATGTGAGCTATATGGCGGCATACATTTATGTTTTGATGGCACGGTGTCTTTGAGCTGTGATAACTAACCACCAAAATCAAGTCTGTTTTATCCTGGAATCCAAGTGAGGTTTCTGCCAGATTTCCATCAAGGCTTTCCCAAGATATTTCGCGTCCATAATAACGCGTTAGAGGACAAACCCTCAGGTCAAGGCTGGTGCCGACATGGAGGTATAGAAATCTTTCTGACACGGTGATGCCGAGGTTCTGACCACACTTTACAGAGGCCGTTTATTTATTTTACTGACTTTTCTTAAAATAAAGTTTATGGTTGGCCTCAGCAGTTTCCCCAAGAATTATCATTTTGTAATTTGGTGTAACTTCAAAGAGCTTATTTTTTACTTCCTACAAACAGAAGTATATGAACTTGTCCTGCATTGCTTTATTACACTTGGCCTTGCTCCTAATTAACCAATTTTAACGCCACAAAGATTATTTAACCTTACAGCAAAACTTTAATTATTAGATTACATTAGAAGCTGATTAGATATACTTTATTGATCAATGCCAAAGTAGTATGTAAACAAGGCATTGCCCGGGAAATTTAAACCACAAAACAGTAAAAGATATACTGACATTTAAATCTATAGAGTAGCTCTATACAATATAAATACAGAATTGACCACAGTGTCCATATGATAGTGCAACCTACAACTAACTATGTAAACCGAATAAAGTATTTACATTCAGTGTGCATAGCATAGTTATTGCAGATTTTATATTAACATAGTCCTGTTCCTCAAACTAACCATGTGACTCTTGGAGCATTACTCTGTGTGGGGGGAAATACCTCAAAGTTTGATGCAGGGCTAAATGTCCTTTTTGAACATCTGCTTCCTGTCTAGTGTCTACAGACTTCTAACCATCACAGGAATGTTCACCATGCAGTCAAACTCACTTTAACCCACCGCAGTTACAATACAACAAATAACAAAAATGATCTTTACACAAAGTAACCCTGTGGATTTTAACCTGTTAAGCACTGAGCCTGTTTTTCAGGTCTCAGGCTCGAAAATGACATTTCCAGATCAAATGACCATATCTTCACTTCTAAAAGGGGAAAAGGAATAATCTTTGTTCTCAAAGTAATGATAAACCTGTGAGTTGGATGTAGAAAAGTCAGAATCAATATAGAAAATTCAGATTGAACATAGTAAAAAACTGTAAATGATAGTGTCCGTCCAAAGATTATTTGTTACTTATAGTGAAAACTACCCTTGGATGATGGTAAGGTAGACTAAAAGCTTTAGGACTCCAAAGTACAACATATAATAAGTACCCTGTATCAAGATTGATGCAAAACAAGTGACATTTGACCTTTTTAGACAGATTTAGCAAAAAAAACTCCACCTCTGAGGTGATTTGGGTGGAAATGGGGGTTTTACCGTTTCTCTGGAACCCATTTGTCGATTTTGGTGATTGACATCTCTTTTTGACTGTTAGAGCCAATAGAATGGAAGGGGGGTTTCCACATACACACACACCTTACCATTGAGAAATGAGAGCTATGTACACACAGTTTTGCATGAGAGCGAACCTATCTCTCGCTCTGACATCTGGAAACGGAAAAGCAGGTTTATTGCTTATGGATTGTCAGAAATCATTTCAAAGGGACACAGACACATTGGATTAACCTATGGATTAACTTCAGCAGCGTTTTCTTTATCGTTTTAATACCATTGAAAACCACTTTTGACCAGACAACGACAAAGGTGAGCCATTTTGCTGTTTTTAGCTACCTAGCGCCACATGTTTTGATGTCTGTTCTTGTTATTATCTCCGCGAGTTCTTATCATGGAGTGATGAGGTATGTACAGATCTATTCTGTGTCATCTCACGATGCGAATCGATGGGTTGGACGTGTAGCTACGATAAGTAATAAGGGTGTTATGAGTGAGTTTCTGTGCAGTAATGCGTTAGCATTCTTTCGCTTGTGGCTAATTCGGCTCAGCGCTAGTTTTGTGGGGTTTAAAAAAAAAAAAAAAAAAAGATCATGTTCATTTTCTGGTATATATCAGTATGTAGTGTCTCTACTTTAAAGAGTCCTCTCCTGCTGATGTTCAGGTGTATATCAGTATGTAGTGTCTCTACATTAAAGAGTCCTCTCCTGCTGATGTTCAGGTGTATATCAGTATGTAGTGTCTCTACTTTAAAGAGTCCTCTCCTGCTGATGTTCAGGTGTATATCAGTATGTAGTGTCTCTACTTTAAAGAGTCCTCTCCTGCTGATGTTCAGGTGTATATCAGTCTGTAGTGTCTCTACTTTAAAGAGTCCTCTCCTGCTGATGTTCAGGTGTATATCAGTATGTAGTGTCTCTACATGTCTCCATGCTTTAATGTTCAAGCACCTCTTTTCACCCTCTGTCTGAAACCAGAGCCCAGTCTGCTCTGATTGGTTAGCTGGCCGGCTCTGTTGTGATTGGTCAACCGCTTAGAGATGCCCCCTCCTTTAGCCTATCACGTACGATGTGTTGAAGTGCTAGCCAATAGATGTGCAAGGTTTACATAATGATGTCACTGTGTTCCAGAAGTAAACAAAGGAGTCCAATGGAGGCGTTTGAGATTTGGGAAACTTTGGGATTTTAGTGTTTTCAGACCATTTTCATGCACACAAACCCATATAACACACTACAGGAAAGGAAACACCCCAAAAACCATAATAGCCCCTCTTTAACCTGTTAAACCCCGAGCCTGTTTTTCAGGTTTCAGGCTCGAAAATGACATTCCCAGAATAAATGACTATAACTTCACTTCTAAAAGGTTTATATGAATAATATTTGATATCAAAGCAAGGTTACATCTGTGAGTTGGATATAGAAGTGTCAGAATCAATATAGATTTTTCTGTGTCAGAGTAAATTCAGATGGAACATAGCAAAAAAATGTAAATTCCTGTCTCCGCCTAAAGAAAACCCATTACATATAGTGAAGACCACCCTTGAATGATGGGTTAGTAGCCTAAAAGCTTTAGGAATCCAAAGTATAACATATAATAAGTACCCTGTATCAAGATTGAGGCAAAACAAGTGACATTTGACCTTTTTAGAGAGGTTTATGAAAATAAAGTCCAGGCGGAATAAGCTTTGGGCACATTTGGGCACATTTGGTTCCATCAGTGCCATTTGACCTTTTTCAGGTACCAGACTATAAAAATCATTGTATTACATTCAATCATCACTATAGGTATTCATTCCACCCAAAACAAAACAAAAAAATATTTAAAAAATAAATACATATTTTTTTTAAATATATATTTTTTTAAATATTTGTTTGTGTGGGAGTGTGTGTAGATGTGTGTGTAAGTGTAGGTGTGTGTGTGGGTATGTATGTGTAAGTGTAGGTGTGCAAGTGTAGCTGTGTGGGTATGTGTAAGTGTAGCTGTGTGTGTGTGTATGTAACTGTACCAACACACTATACAATAAAACTACACTGTAGGTCAGTGTGTGTAGGTGTACTTGCACAATAAAAAAAAACGGAAACATAGGTAACATTTGACTCCAACTGGGGCAGATTTATTTCAAACATTTTACCAACACTATAGGCATGTAAAAACAAACATTTTACCAACGTACTATACAATAAAATCACACTAGGTATATAACATTTTTTAAATAAACACTCGCAAACGTTATACCTACCTGAACTTTATACCTACCTGAATGTTCCAGTATTTAGGTCGTGCCACTCCCTGAAACAGTTCTTTTTGGTAGTGAAGCACAGAGGGACCTGGCACTTCCTGCAGTACACGGGTGTCTTCACCCTTTTGAGTCCAGCATCTAGGCACCTCCTGCAGTTCTTCCTGACCTTGGTGGCATCTTCCCCATAATACTCGGGCATGCATGTGAGTGGTGGTGGAGGAGGGGGTGGTGGTGCAGGCCCTTCAGCAAACTCCAACAATTCTGCAGCAAGCTGCTCCCTGAAAGTCTTCTGGGTGTGTGTCTTTGTCCTGCTGGGGTCACTCCTCATCTAACACATGTGGAAAAACAAAGAGATTAGATTAATTCACTGGCTTAAACTTATAGGATAATATTGGACTATAAATGAATAATATTACACCAAATAAATAAGTAAACACATGTATATTCATTCACTGGCCATTCATTTAGAAAATGTAACTCCAAAAAGACAAGTAACACTATTTAGCATTTTGCCTAATCATTTTTTGTAGCTTCTTGGCTAAGCTAACACTGTGATGCAGTTTTACCAAACACAAAAGTAATATATAAAAAGGATAATATTGGACTATAAATGAATAATATTACACCAAATAAATAAGTAAACCCATGTATATTCATTCACTGGCCATTCATTTAGAAAATGTAACTCCAAAAAGACAAGTAACACTATTTAGCATTTAGCATCATTTAGCATTTAGCATCATTCCTGTAGCTTCTTGGCTAAGCTAGCACTGTGACGCAGTTCCACCAAACACATAAGTAATATATAAAAACGGAGAGATTACATACCTTTCCCGTGGTGGAAGTTCAACATCCGAGTCACTACTGTCTGGATCCAGGTCTGGCTGGAGGAGATCTTCATCATCCGAAGAAGAGTCATCTGGTATGATCATAGCTCCACTATCGTCAGCTAGCATCTCTAGCACCAGCTCGGTGGTGAAGCTCTCCCTTCTGGCTGCCATTATTTGCTAAAATGGAAAGAGGATACACAAGAAAAATATCTAAAAGCAAAGAAATCAACGTCCTTGAAATGTGCTCTGTTACCTGTTACCTGCTATCGTCGCTGCGTGCTGTGGTGCTGTGGTGCTGTCCTGCTGCGTGTGCTCTGTTGTGGCTCCTGCTGCGGTGCAGTGCTCTGTGGAGCCTGCTGCGTAATGCGTAATGGAGGCGGAGCAGGCGTAGTTTATACTACGCAGGATCATATCTTTGGAACCCATTGGTCGATTTGGGTGATTGACACCTTTTCTGAACCGTTAGAGCCAATAGAATCGAGTGACAGTTAGTAAGTCCCGCTAAACACTTACGTCAAGTAGAGAGAGGTTTGCGTAAACAGCATGTGAGACAGCATTAGCTTGGGACTGCGAAACTTTATACCTACTCTGCTGCCATGAATGTAATGATAGATTATCAGGAACAATTCTAAAGTGACTAAGAGACATTGGATTAACCTTGAGGAGCGTTTTTATTCCCTTGAACACGAGCTTTGATCACAAAACAGCAACGGTAAGACATAATTATTGTTATGTTTTTTAAAAATTGTTGTTTTTTTTCTTCTCTGTTCTGGCTGCTAGCTCAGTGAGTTTGTGTCCTACAGGGATGATACTTATAACAAAATAATCTGTGGAGTATCAGCTTTCCAGATGATATGTAGTTTGTGCAGAAAATATTAAGTTTTAAAGATCGTTTTTGCTAGTTAGCACTGGAAGTAGCATCTGCCCGTTTTAGCTAAGGGCTAATGCTAACGCTTCTTGTGAGACTTGTGTTTTGTTTCAGTAAAAATGGTTCGTATCGTCAGTTAGCTGAGATTCTTCTCGTTAATCTGGTATAACACATTAATAGGATTTTAAATATTAAAATGCCCTGAGACACAGTGTCGTGAAAAAAAAAACGGGGTCCCCGCCGGCGGGGACCTTGGGGCTTAACAGGTTAAGGATCCGAGTACTTCTTCACCTCTGACCCCAGGACAGCTTCTTTTGGTGTTGGTTTTCACCTGCTGTCGTCTCTTGTGTAATCTGCATGTTGGCTTCTAGAAAGATGCACAGTGATAACTTAAAAGTCTGTTGTCAGCGTGGAGAGGGTCTCAGGAGTGGACGTGAGAGCGTTTGAACAGAAAGGTGTGGGAGAGACGTAGGAGGGTAAAAACTCAGACTGCTGGGTAAATATTGACACCTCTGATGTCTTGCTCTGTTGTGTTTATGGCCTCCGCTGGCAATTATTAATAGCTCACTAAAATAATAATGTACACACGAGCACTCCCTGGTTACTCTCATCCTTCCTTACTTTCATGCGTGAGAAGAAAGTGAGATCTGTGTTATTAAAACTGAACTCACCTCAGGTCAGTGTCAATCAAATGAGGCTTCTGTAATAAACACAGGACACTTCAGAGACACATAGATCTTAAAACGACTGAAATGAATAGAGGCATGTTTTCTGTAGCGGTGATAATGAGGTAAATGTTTGGATAGTACATTTTATTCACATATTTCAACGTCATGTGACATAATGGCTTACTGTAATCGACTAACTTGAAAATGATTAAGCATTAATTCATCTTTTTTTAATTGCATGACACCTTGATATGTTTCGTTTTTTTATGAATGAGAAGAAAGAATTGTCCTCAATAATAATAATCTTTATTTGTATGGCACCTTTCATACAACAAGTGCAGTCCAAATTGCTTCACGTAGACATTGCACAGAACATTGATATCACACAGTATACAGATACCAGTAACAAACTAAAACAAATTGCATAGAGTATACATATATAAAAAATACATTTAGATTTAAGGTACAACGGTGAAATTGTGCATTAAAAGCTGGATAGTGCAAATTCAACACACAATCAGGTGACGGGTTCAAATGCATCTCAATGCATTGAGAAAGTGCAGCAGTAGCAGTAGAGACGCAGAGTGTGTACTTCCTACATTCATGTGTATTGAATGCTGCAGGGCATCCAGCCTGGAGTGTTTCTATAACAATACTCAAGGCGTTAGCAACTGGGTTACACTGGCAGTTCAGCGGTTTGGGTATCAGCCTCTGCTTCGCGGTCATTCGGTGAATTAGAGCAAAATGTATTTTATTAAAATGACTTGCCTGTAACGTGAATAGTATTTAAAAAATGAAACAGGAGACAGTGAATGGATGACATGAAACAAAGGATAACATAAGATTCAAAGATTCAAAGTTACAGTGTAGCAATGGCAATGAAAATCTTCTGACCTGAGCTCCTCCAACGATGCAACATATGTAATAAAATACAAAATAAAAAGTCTATATACATGTCAATAGAATACACTTTTTGCACTACTTTTTATTTTGTATTTGCAAGGCGTCACACGAGTGCTCTTAAACAACTTTCAGCAGGTTTGGAAAAGCATTTGAATTCAGGGTTTAAATCTATTCCGTTACAAATACCTGCAAAATTGTAAACAGTAGCCTAATCTGCCTTTCATTCAGCACATTCAGGCAGTAGCGCTAACATGAGCACATACTATAAAAGCAGAAATCTGAGCTGACAGAAAATGCTCCGTTATAGTTTAACACACACAGTTAAGCTCACACACACTATTTCCCTTTACCGTCACATGTAATCCGTTACTTGTCAATCCTGCACGAATCAACGGCTGAAAGTGATCATCCCTGATAACGAGTGTTCAGTTTGGTTCATTCACATCCATTAGTGTTGATAATCAGCAGGCCCCGGGGAGTATGTATTAAATGTGGGATCTGTTGTGCTCTCACTTTCCATGTGCGGTGAGAAAAAGGCCCATAGGCTTTTCCCCAAATAAGGCCTGAGTGTGTGCTGATAGTATTAATAGAATAAAGACTGCTGCTGCTGCTGCTGGGGAATATTTGTATTGACCTGTTGAAAGACTTTATCTGATGCATGCCGTTTCCATGGCAGCGCGGGGGCGCGATGCTTCGAGGCCGCGGCGCCGTGTTCAGCTGCAGCAGGAACACACCTTTTTAAATGTCACATTTGGACAGTGTGTAAAGCAGGAGTCAGTGTTTTCCACATGTGAAGAAGACCTTTACGCTACAGCAGCCTGACGTGTCAAGGCCTTTATTGTCATGTGTGCATTGTTGTTATTAAAGTAGTTTCTATGCTTTCATTCTAAAGGCATGTTTGAGCACTGGGTGATTTGAGCACCTGGTGTAACTGTATATATATTGGAGACAGGTGGGAGTCGAGCACTAGGAGGCAGTGATGGTTTGTTATCACGGTGTTTCAAGACACAAAAAAGGAAAGGCTTAAGGAACGAAATATAAGGAAACCTGTGGAATGTACTTTGTTATTGGAATGGACTTCAAGTAAGCAGGATATATATATAAAAAGATTATGTACATAGTGCAAATGGGAGTGCAAACATTTCCATAGCAGCGTAACAAGTGACTGGTGCTGGGCTTTTAGTGTCTGTGCCCTGCGTAAGTTCCGCTAACTCACATGAGTCAAACTCGAGGCCCGGGGGCCAAATCAGGCCCGTGGTGGATTTCATTTCGGCCCATTTCTAATTCCTATTAGATCTGGCCCGCCGGTATATAGCACACACACCTTCACTCCATCCTGAGGGTCTCCTCCGCTCAGAGCCTGAGCCCAAACATTGATGAGCTTGCACCCGAGATGAGATGCCAAGTATCTGAGCTAGCTTCACAGAGCAGCACACTGAGTTCAAAGGATGCTTCCTTCTGCACTTTCTCTCACGACAACAGGGCATGTTTGGTTTCTCTTTGAGGGGAATAGTTTTTAGAAGCTGTTGTTGGCCTGTGGAGAAATGTACTCATAAGAAATGAAGCTGCAGATAGAGCCATGAGAAATGAATGCAACTGATTATTTAATGTTGTTTTTATAGCAATAATTGAAGCTTTGTTAGTTCCAGGTTTAATATGTGCAATAAGTTCATTTCAATAAGTTCTGCAATAAACATTAAACCAGTCCGGCCCTCGACTAGTACCCATTTTTTAATGTTGGCCCACTGTGTGTTTGAGTTTGACCCCCCTGCGCTAACTAGTGCCTCAGCGGCGTTGTTATTTTAAGTGAATGATCTGTTTTATTTCTATATGATGTTGGCCGCTACTCAGCCCTTAGTGGGCTTGTGTCATGGCGGAGAAAAAACCCAGAGCTGCTGAGGATCCAACTCATCTGTTATGCTAATGAGCCGCTGGACAAATCTATCATTTCCAGTCGTCTAGAAGCATTTCCCCCATCAAGCTTTTAGGACCAAACATGTGTGCCATACACTATTAGATTAGAGATGAACAATTACAATTCTGCAGCTTTAAATTCATTGCATCTTCACCTTTAGGCGCTTTCGTATTTGCATTATTTTATGTGTTACTTTTGATATTGTTGGAGGAGTGGCAACTACGCTGTCGTTTGTGCAAAGGACCAATGACGTTCCTTTTAGTTTGGAAACCTCCCGTGTGGACAGGATTGTCTTTTTGACACATCTCTATATATGGCTTTAAACCGTGGCTGTCTACACCGAATGAGACAAATCACTTTGGAGCAAACTATGCATGAGGGAGGTTTTTCTGTTTGTTATGAGCACTAATTGTGCAGCTTGAGAGTGTTCGAAAAACGATTTGCCATAAACATTAACCTCATTTTAACAGCAGAGCCAACAAAGCACAGTTTTACCACAAGTGTGTTTTTACAATGGAGCATACAAACACTTAATTATCACACACCCAGTAGCACCAGTGGCTGCGACGACAAGACATCTTCAACTTCACATCTAATATGTGTTGTAGGAGCATCAGCTGTTTCTCTGTCACTAATATGCAGGTTTTTTAGTTTCTCCTGGTGAAGTTCGTCGTGTCTTTTCACTGTTGTTGTGGCAGAACAGTGAGTCAGCTTTTCAGTGATGATTAAGCAAAACTGACTTGCATTAATTGGCTTACATGTGCCACCCAAACACATCCATACAGGTGTACAGGGCTGTGTCTATAACCTGGCACTCTTTACTGTCGTTGCTTGGGTTTCTGGAGAAGAGCCATTTCTACCATTGGCATAAATAGTGACACCTTAGGGCAGGGGTCGGCAACCTCGAGCCCTCTACTCCGGCTCCCCTGAGCTTAGAGAAAAATAAGAAGGTAATAAAATAAAAATATTTATAGAACTATTTATATTTTGTTGGACGGTTGAAAATGTTTCGTCTCTTGTATGTGTGATACTGTGACAAAAAAACAAAACGGTTTTAATTGGGTCAACTGAAATATGCGTCACATCCTGCTGCGGTTTCTTACAGGCGAATAACCTGACCCCCGGCTCGATGAGCGAGCTGTGGATAAATCAAAGTATCGGAGGAACACAGAGGGTTTCATTCAGTTAATTATATTAACTTCCTTCAGATGTGCAGAGGACTCCCCAAGTGCTGATTTATTTTAAAGTAGGCCTGTGTACTTGTTTTAATTCTCCTTATAAGAGTTCTTTGTTTGTTATTAGAGGTAAACAGATTTCTATAATGTAATAAATGCAAACAAACTGTAGTTGTTGTCTATGATATAATAATACATACAACTGTATAAGCTATCAAGCTATCAAATATGTGTTGTGGCTCCAGACAAAAGAAAAGGGGGCCAAATGGCTCTTTTGGTCAAAAAGGCTGCAGACCCCTTAGGGAACATGTCTCTGTGTGAAACTCAGTGCTGTCAAAGTCAATGTTCAAGCGTCCAAACCAAAGAACATGAACCTCTCTTTCTGCTGTTATTTAAAAGAAGCTTATTTCTCAGTTCAGCTCAGCATAACGTTTCAGTGCGATAAGAAAAGCAGAAATAGCAGAGTAACCTTTTCTAAATTCACCGCCGTCTCTCGCCGTCTCACACCTCATTCCTTCGTTCTGTTTGGTCGTGCCTTTGCTTCCCTTCAGTCTTCCACCAGTCTCCCTGTGAGTGAGTGTGCTTGGTTTTCAGCATGGAGACCTGCTGCTGAGGGGTTTCTGACTTGATAAAGACGTGCTGTGTTTGTTCAGTTTGTTCCGGCAACAGAGAGGCCGTGGTGTGAATGTGATTCAGCTGGCTGACTCAGCCCATTAATCGGCTCTTTGAAAAGAAAGGGCTGCTGGCTCTGTTTTGCAGCTCGATGCCAGTCCCAAGGCCCGCTGTATGCCTGCAGCTAAATGGAAACAATGCCTTTTTTAGTGCCTTGGACACATGACAGCTTGCAGGCCGTTTGATAGGTGGAAACTTGGACAGGATCAACAAGAACAACAAGAGGAATGCAGATATATTCGCTTCAAATTAGCCAAATCATTGTAAATCCGGGAAATTAGTTAGAGGTCCCATGTCATGCTTTTCTGGTTATTACCCGTCCCCTTGTGTTATGTAGCTTTTTCTGCATGTAAACGGTCTGCAGTCACAAACCCTCAAAGTGCACCCTGTAGCGAGTAAAACTCTAACACAGAGAAGACCTGTCTGTGCTGCCCCAGAACGCCTCGTTGGACATTTCTCATTTTCCATTTTCCATTTTTTTCTTCCTGGTCACTGTGACGTAAGGGTCACTGTGACGTAAGGGTCACTGTGACGGAGATCCTCACACACACACACATACACACACACACACACACACATACACACACACACACACACACACACACACACACACACACACACACACACACACACACACACACACACACCATGTATACATCACTTCAGGGGACATTACATTGACTTACATGCATTTCCTGGAGACTTATCCTAGCCATAACCATAACCCACACAACCCTAACCCTAACCAAGTCTTCACCCTAAAATTAATGATTCCCCTTATGGGGACCTCCAATTTGTCCCCATAAGGGAAGCCAGTCCCCACACGTGACTGTGTAAACAGATTTAGGTCCCCACAAGTATAGTAATGCTAGGCCACACACACAGACACACACACACACACACACACACACACTCACACTCACACTCACACTCACACAGACTCACTCAGCGGCGAAACCATAGGGGCGAAACTGTGACGCCCTTACACTGTAGGTGCGCCGCATTTGGGGGTACTAGTGGAGCCTCGCAGATGGGGGTGCTGCAGCCCCCTCACCACCCCCCCTTCCCGTGTCCATGGTGCTCAGGCTGAGTTCAGACTGGCGATGTCTCGCTATCTCGCAGAGCCCACGCAGCAACCAGGAAACGACACCAGCTCACACTGTCCGCTCCTCACAGCAGCGAGCCTCACAACGTCCCGCCAACAGACGCCACGCAGCAGGTGTCATTTCCTGGTTGCTAACAAACGCCATTTTAACACATAATCACTGGTGTTCCGCTGTAACGGTGGTGGACTCATCAGAACAGAGTGGGCGAGCTGACCAATCAGAGCACAGTGGGCTCACAGGGAGGGGGGGGCGGGAGCTCCAACAAGCCGTGTAGGACAGAGTGACTACAGAGATGCTGTGTGAGAAACCAATGTGAGTTTGGAATATTGATCAATATAAATCTATTCTAGTAGACCTCAACAATGGAATTATGATCAGTAGAAATGGCCATGACATGGGACCTTTAAGTTGTGTAATAATACTCAATAACTACGTTTACTTTCAAACCAGGTTATTTATGGATCAGAATGTTTGAACATTCAACCCTGACCATGATTTGGAAGAAAAATATGTTTTTTCTCAACCCAAAACTAAAGGAGGAAGAGGAAAATCTGCCTCCATTTCTGAATGACTTCTTTAAATAACTGATGCCTGTGGCGCAGGGGGTGAATAAGAGGGTCAGCCATTAATGGTGTAAAATGGCTTGTATGAGTTTCTTTTGGATTGTTCAATATAAGCATGCATCACTCCTGTATGTGTAATCTTTCCCTTCCTCTCACCGTGCCGCTGTCTCAATACAACTGCCCCTTTTTTTGTTTTCAAAGTTTCACAGGGGGCCAGGGGTAGATTTGAAACCAGAATCTATGTTTACATTCTTGCACCAGATTCATAAACACCTGCTTACACACATATTGTTCTGTGTGATAAATCCCACATAATAAATAGCGCTCTGTGCAGCTGTTTGGAGAAGAACCGTGCTTTTGTCCTTGGCTTGATGTCTGCAGTGCAAAGAAACAGGCTTAACTCAACACTTAGAGTTGTGTAAGTCAATATAATGATGTGTGGTGTGACTATATGTACATGTTTACTTGGAGTCAATGAAAACATGTTGAATATGCATTAACTCTGTAAATATTGAGACTGTTAAGATGAATGATGCCCAGATTTACCCAGAGACCTTCTGACCTGAGAAGTGGTTTAATAATATGTGTTGTGTACATAATAATAATAAAAATACATGACACTTATATAGCGCTTTTCTAAAAACTCGAAGACACTTTGACAGAGAATCTCTGGCTCCCGGTAACTGCTAGAATCCACTTCAAGACACTGGTACTTGCATACCATGCTGCGAATGGATCTGGCCCTTCCTACATCCAGGACATGGTTAAACTGTACACCCCAGCACGTGCACTCCGCTCTGCATCAGCCAAACGACTCGCTGCACCCTCGCTGCGAGGGGGACCCAAGTTCCCATCAGCAAAAACACGTGGGTTTGCTATCCTGGCTCCAAGATGGTGGAATGAGCTCCCCATTGACATCAGGACAGCAGAAAGCCTGCACATCTTCCGGCGCAGACTGAAAACTCATCTCTTTCGACTCCACTTCGAGCGATAGAATTACTAACAAGGCACTTATATACTAATAAAGGACTGGCTTATCTAAAGCCAGCTGAGTAGCACTTGAAATGTTTGGCTCTATGAAACCTGATGTACTTTATGATTCTGTTTTCTTCAAGGTTGTGTCTTCTTGGTCGAATGTACTTATTGTAAGTCGCTTGGGATAAAAGCGTCAGCTAAATGCAATGTAATGTAAAATAACACAAAAACGAAGAAAATATGTAAAGAGACAAACAAAAAACGTATTATTATGAATCCCATTTGAGAGTGTTTAGACATCTGAATGGTATTGACCCAATGAACTTGTGTTCTAATAACTATAGAGAGGTTTGGGGCCGAGTTGATGTGTTGTATTTGTTTTACATACAGAGAACATTATCTTAAATAGTCGCTGTTGCTTTGGAAAGAGAAATGAAACCAAACAGATAATCTCTCATCTGGATGTGAGCGAAGGTTGTGTTCAAACCTCTGCTAAAACAGAGAAAGAATCTTTCTTGTTTCAAAATAATTCATATTTTTGGTTGAAACATTTCTAATAAAATCCGGTTAATTAAATTTGCTGAGATTTTAAAAAGAGTTTACAGATTTATTTCATTTTTAAAATGTATATTTCTGTGCTTAGTCTGCCTAGTTTATTTAGTACAATATTCGTAAATAAGGCCGCAGTGTAAGTGTATTTGTTTGCATGCTTTATTAAGTTTAATGAATATTGCAAGTTTAATTTATCTGTCTTGTCTTCAAAGGTGTTTCACCTAAAACACCCATTCAGCAACTCAATGGAAATTAGTTTTCAAGTAAACTACTGCAATAAAAGACTGAAAAAGTAACTGTGCCATTGGAGTGGAATCCAGTTACACATCCAGTAGAAGTTTCAAGTCCCTTTCAAAATCAGAGAAGACTTGACAGCTGTAGTTCAATCTGGAGACAGTCCTTTGATGTAACGATATGTATTGCCAGGAATACACAGATGCATGTAATGGTGTTTGGCGATTAGAGCCTGTTGTGCTGGAATATCATTCGGGAGGGTAAAAACCAAACCGATGAATCCCCCCCCTGGGGTCTAGACCCTGGTGGTGGTGAAGGCATGAAGGGATTGATGGAGGTCGGTCTGAAGAGGAGTGGTTTAAGCTTGGCCCTGGTTTCAGAAGAACGGGAGGTGGAGGAGGGCTGCGTGGAGTCATCTGAAATGACAGGGGAGAGTGCAGATTTAAAGGTTTAGCAATGCACTATGATAGGCTTGTGGGAATAGAGTGCCGCAGTGACGTGTCCTCAAACCCGGAAGTAAGTTAGCATGTTAGCACTTCCGGTTCCTTCGGCAAAAAGCAATGGGACTTCTCCATAGGATTTAGGAAAACAGCTGAAATAAGGTCTGTGGTTGAGACACATTGAAGAGACGGATCACGTTTTGTTCTACGACATTAAATCCATCAGCAGTGACCCCACTGGTGATTTCTGAAGAGCTGACGTGTCTGAAAAACGATGGTTGTTACCAAGTGGCTGAATAGGACTACAGAAGTTGTGGATGCCGTTTTACTCCATTACACCGAACACGTAAACACTCCTCTTAAGTTAGTTTCTGTTCTGCTTGAAAGCAAGTCCCTGCCTCCTGCAGACTGTTCAAACAAACGCTTCAACTCGTTCCATCTAGAGTCTGTAGTTTTGAATATGGATCTTAAGTTGGCGTGACGTTGAAGCAGCGACCCTGCTGTAGTTCCTTTATAGCATAACGTTAGCATTTTGCTTCTGGCGATTCGAAAATTTCAAAAGTAGGGGAGACATGTGGAGATTATCTGGCTGAACAAAACGTGATCCGTCTCTTCAATGTGTCTCAACCACAGACCTTATTTCCAGCTATTTTCCTAAATCCTATGGAGAAATTGCGTTGCGTTTTTGTCGAAGGAACCGGAAGGAGTTTACTTTCGGGTTTTAGGACGCGTCACTGTGGCACTCTGATTTAGCTGAGGAGTGACGCCCCCGATCACTGATTGAGAGGAGAGAGAGAGTAGTAAGCTGGAAGACGATCTTCCTGGTTGAACTTGCGCTAAGCTTCATTTAATGTTTCTCTCTCACCCTCTTCCACAGATAGTGTCCAACGTGCTGATCTTCTCGTGCACCAACATCGTGGGGGTCTGCACTCATTACCCTGCAGAGGGGTCTCAGCGACAGGCCTTCCAGGAGACCAGGGAGTGCATCCAGGCCCGTCTGCACTCCCAGAGAGAGAACCAGCAGCAGGTGAGACACAGCCAGGGTCGGGAAAAAGTGATCTCGTCCCTCGTCACTGGCTTTAGCTTCAATCTCAGGATCCATGTATTTCTGATCCTCTCACGAATGGAAGTCGTCCTCACATACAGAGCATCAACTAGTTCTACCTTCACATGCTGATATACAAGAGAGGGAGTTACACAGTCACAAGATGGAGGTTCTTGTAGGTAATCACACATCCTGGGTTAGGGTTATGCACACAGCTACAGGTGGGATACCTTTGTTATCATGTTACTCTCATATTGGGAGAGTACATTCAGTACATTCAGTGGGGGCGGTGGTGGCGCAGTGGTTAGAGCGTTGGTCATCAGATGAAGGGGCGTTGGTGAACTCCAGTTCGAATCCCGCCTCGGCCGCCACTGCGTCAGGCCGTTGTGTCCTTGGGCAAGACACTTTACCCGCATTTGCTCCTGTGGGAATGTCCGCAGTAATGACTCTTACATGTCTAATATGTGTAATGTGTACTTGTAAAGCGCTTTGAGCACCTGTAAAAGCGCTCTAATAAAAAATGTAATGCATTATTATTATTATTAGTAGTTTCCTAACAGTAACCTAATCTGAGTATGAAAATGTAAGTAATGTAACCTGATCATTAGGCTTTCCGTTAGTGTTGGTATTACCTCAAATGCAATGTCAATAAATGCAAGAAATATCAATAAGATTTCGTTTAGTTGTTTTCATGAAATCACTGTTGGCGAGTGATTAGCTGTACAGCATCATTTCACCGTCCTTTCCTTTAACCCTCCTTTTGTCTTCGGGTCAAATCTGACCGATCCATCTTAACTTTTATGTTCCACATTCGATTGCATTAAGGCTTTATGATATCCTTCACAGTAGACATTTGAACATATGAAATGGCTGATCACCACTTTCATTGCATTTTGGATGATTTAGTCAACTTTGTAACTCATGGTGTTCCCGCTCAAAAATGTGACCTGATGCTGAAACCCCCGGGGATTCAAAAGGGACACATCAAAGTGATAAAGGGCTTCAATGGCACCTATTATGTATCAGGGGTTGGGCTTCCACCTGACTGTGAAAGCTACAGGCCATAAACTCTCACTGCACAGCTTGATATTTGGACACACACACACACACACACACACACACACACACAGAACAATTGAACACATTTCCCGCTCTTATGTGCCCCTCCCCCCATGTGGATCACACCTGGCACACGCAATACATGTTCAGTGTCTGTTCTTTGTATATTTACTGCAGTTGTTCATGTATACCAGTACTCTGATACAATATGTACAGTTTGAAAGGGTGTTAAATGAAATTTGGTTTTTGTGTTAATGTAATAGCAGTTAAAACAGGACCGGTCAAATTTGACCACGAACACCAAAGTAAGGGGGGAACACGAAGACAATAGGAGGGTTAAACAAGTTGAAGCCAATGTTGGTTTCTGATGGTTTAAACACCACATTTCACAAAATGCGTCAAACCAGGGATAGATATCTATATTCCTACAGCTGTGGTGTGGTTAAGACCTGCTAGAGATAATTGCCAAATCATAATGGCCTAATCACCGAGTAGTTATTGTATTCATTAGAGGGTGTTAGTCATGCTGCCTCCACCTCTTAACTTAGCGTGCACTTATTAATGTGCTTTGACCTTAAAGCCTTGGTCTGGACCTCTGAATCCTCCCACTGCTCCAAGTCGACTGAAGATGGACAACGGTGCGTAACGAGTTTAAATATCTGTCTGATATCTCCTCTTCCCACGCTCTCCTGCAGGAACGCCTTCTGCTCTCAGTGCTTCCCCGCCATGTCGCCATGGAGATGAAAGCCGACATAAACGCCAAGCAGGAGGACATGATGTTTCACAAGATCTACATCCAGAAGCACGACAACGTGAGGTAACACCGGGAGGCATACGGAGAGGAGGTGGGGTGATGTGGGGAAACAGATTGGAGATGCTATTAATAGAACATGTGTTACCTCGGGAAAACAGTAACAATACACACACACACACATTTAGATACACACACACACATATGCATTGCTTCTTTAAAGGAAGAACACGTTATTTAGTTGGCATTGAGAATTGTATTGCAGCTATTGGGGGTAGGGGAGTAGAAATATTGGTATGGTGTCATTTTTGGTAATTTATTGATCTTTGCATCATTTTAAAATGAAATCAAATTTTACATGACATGAGTTTCAGGTTTTTCTTCCACTAAGTCACTTTTGGAGAGTGCTTAGCAGTACAGAAGTTATCATGTCAGAGTCCTTTCCTTTGAACAAGTTGAAGCCAATGTTGGTTTCGGCAGGAGCTGCTATAAATAGAACGTGTGTTACCTCGCACAAACAGTAACGGCCCGTCCACACGGCGGCGTTAACAAATCTTCCAACGCTTCACTTTGAATGGGGTGACGTCACGTTGCCTCGCTTTTCGCCGAACTGCATTGTGGGGAAGCAAAGCGAAGATTTCCAGGATTTCCAGGATTCAAAAGTTGAGCAATGTTCAACTTTTGAAGCTGAGCTGGAAGCGTCAGCCAATCAAATCCCGTGTATGCAAATCTGACAGTTCGAACGCTAGCCAATCAAACCGCGTGCAAGCTGGGAGAGCCAGACCGCATTTAATTTCCTCATATTCCAAACGAGAAATTACGGGAGCAAATCACCCGGTTCTTTACGACCAGACTATTTACCGGGATACAAACCGGAGGAACCAGGCATGGAGGGAGGTGGCAGAGACAGTGGGTGGAACTGGTAGGTTTTCGCCTGCAAAAAATCCCCAAGCTTTCAGACACGCACAGCTCCAAGATTTTCAAGATTTTTAACGCTGCTGTGTGGACGGGCCGTAACAATACACACACACATTTAGAGACACACACACACACACACTGCTGTTCGTGACGCACATGTAGAATTCCAAAAATTAATATTCAATGCTTATACAAACCTTTTTTCTTTCTCAAGCTTGCATTGAGCGAGCTTTGGTCACGAGAGGAGAAAGATGACTGAAACAATACAACATAACAACAGTGCTTTGTGTTCAGTAGTACGGTTTACTACTTTAAATACTAGAGAGGAAGATATACTCAGATCTTGTGAGTCATACGATGATTTTGAGTTTCTAAGGTACTCAATCTGATTCAGAAAAGTCACAACTAATGTACCTAACAGTGATGCTGCATAACCATTTAAATTGAACTAAATGCACCGTACTGCACTTCTCAATATACTATCACTATACCCTCATTACAATATCACTGTATATTATAAATAATAAATAAACCAGATTGAAAAACAGAATTTCCCCCAGGTGGATAAACAAAGTTCATCTTGTTCTTGTATTACTCGCTATATTAAACAACATCTTGCTTCTCTCTTTATTACTAATTGCCCACTATACTCACATTACTATATCACTATGCTACTCGCTATGTTATGCTATGCTATGCTATGCAACATGACTTTACTCTCATTACTATATCACTATGCTACTCGCTATGCTATGCTATGCTATGCTATGCAACATGACTTTACTCTCATTACTATATCACTATGCTACTCGCTATACTATGCTATGCTATGCAACATGACTTTACTCTCATTACTATATCACTATGCTACTCGCTAGGCTATGCTATGCTATACAACATGACTTTACTCACATTACTATATCACTATGCTACTCGCTATGCTATGCTATGCTATACAACATGACTATACTCACATTACTATATCACTATGCTATGCTAAGCTATGCTATGCTATACAACATGACTTTACTCTCATTACTATATCACTATGCTACTCGCTATGCTATGCTATACAACATGACTATACTCACATTACTATATCACTATGCTATGCTAAGCTATGCTATGCTATACAACATGACTTTACTCACATTACTATATCACTATGCTATGCTAAGCTATGCTATGCTATACAACATGACTTTACTCTCATTACTATATCACTATGCTACTCGCTATGCTATACTATGCTATACAACATGACTATACTCACATTACTATATCACTATGCTACTCGCTATGCTATGCTATGCTATACAACATGACTATACTCACATTACTATATCACTATGCTACTCGCTATGCTATGCTATGCTATACAACATGACTATACTCACATTACTATATCACTATGCTACTCGCTATGCTATGCTATGCAACATGACTTTACTCTCATTACTATATCACTATACTACTCGCTATGCTATGCTATGCTATGCAACATGACTTTACTCTCATTACTATATCACTATGCTACTCGCTATGCTATGCTATGCAACATGACTTTACTCTCATTACTATATCACTATGCTACTCGCTATGCTATGCTATGCTATACAACATGACTATACTCACATTACTATATCACTATGCTACTCGCTATGCTATGCTATGCTATGTTATACAACATGACTTTACTCTCATTACTATACAGGGCTTTTTCTATAAAAATTGAGTATGAGGGCGCTGATCTTGTATATAAGATATATCCGTAATGACGCCCGTATACAAGATGGCGCCATGAACTTTTTACGGGGAAATCTGCATTTTGGTATAAGAGAGCATAACAGACAAAACCCTGCTATATTGAAGATTCAACTTATTGTCATTACGTAGTACTAATGTAACTATGTTCTCTGCCTTTGACCCATCCTAGTGTTAGGAGCAGTGGGCTGCCATTATGTACGGCACCCGGGGAGCAGTGTAGGGAACGGTGCCTTACGGCTCCTACACACGGCGGCGTGCGTTGTCGCCTGCCGGCGGGGGGGGCTGAAACTCGACCAACAACCAATCACATGAATCTCCCGCCCCAGACACACAAGCATGCGGTTTGATTGGCTAGAGCTTGCACTGGCATATGATTCGATTGGCTGACGCCTCCGTCGAGGCGGCAAAAGTAGAACATTGCTCTACTTTTGCAGCGAGCACCGCGAGAGAATCTACGCTTTGCTCCCAGAATGCAGTTCGGCGAATCGTGACGTCACCCCATTCAAAGTGAATGGGCAGAAGCGTTGAGGCGGCAACGCACGCCGCCGTGTGTAGGGGCCGTTACTCAGGGACACCTCAGTAGCACTTGGTCTTTCCTGGACTTGAACTGGTGACCTCACAGTCCCTATGGGCTTCACCACCACCGCCCTGTATCACTATTGAACTCATTATACTGTAGTATACTACATTACTATACTGCTATTACTATATCACTATACTACTCACTTTACCACAATACTCCCATTTCAACACTTTACCTTGAATTCTTACTTTCACACACTGCCCTTTGAGACGTGATTTTTGCTATTCGTTGTTTTATCGTGTACTTCTTGACGCATCTCAACGCATATTTATATTGCTTTTTACAATTTCTGGTGCAGGTCTGTTTGATTGCAAAATAAATCATGATTTAATTCAGGTTAATCCTGAATGGTGCAGCCCACCCACGAGCATATAGGGGAGGGGGGGGGAGTAGTAGCAGCAGGTGTTGTCATGACGATAGGCTGCATGGTATTTTCCAAGAGCGTTCTCACCTGTCTCTAGATACAGTATGTCATATGAAAAAATTGGCGTCAATTAAATATGATAATAAACTATGACCCACATGTTGCTAGTCACCACAGCACAGTCAACCAAAAATACAGCCTTAATTAAATGATTTTCCCAGTAATGATTATATGTTTAAAGAACATTCCAGTTCCATGAAAACCAGGTCAGTAGTTTTCCTGTAATCCTGCTGACAAACAAATCATTACCGAGGAAATCAATGAATAAGATCAATGCAGTTTTCTATGTACTCCTCTAGTAGTGCCTGCCTTTAAACTGTTTTAGTTGATTAGATTTCTGATGTTACTCAGCCTAGTGAGGATTTCTGTCCCTCAGCATCTCTCGAAGAACGTTGTATTCAGATGATTGATTAAATAAATGCTTCAATCATTTGTTTACACGGCACATATGTCGTTGTTTTGAAGTGACATTTCCATCATGTGTGCTCGTTTAAGAAGGAGAACGTAATCCTCTTCTCTTAGCCTTTAGCATCAGATGCTAATTGCCTCGTCCCTTGTCTCATGATTGTGGACTTTAATGGTTTTTTTGGGGGTGTGTGATGCTCATAGATAGTTGGATTCAGTCCCTTGTGTTTTGTCCAAGGTCCCTGCAGTTTCATTGACGTATTGGATCACGAGTTTAACTCACTTTGATGTGTGTAAAGTGGCTTTAGTCTAATAACCCTGAGCGACTGTGGTCTGGTTTGGCGCCACCTCCTGGAGTTACAAAACACTGCACCCGGGAGACACTGGGAATCAGACTGTGTGTGTGCGTGTGTCTCTGTGTGTGTCTCTCTCTCTGTGTGTCTCTCTCTGTGTGTGTGTGTGTGTGTGTGTGTGTGTGTGTGTGTGTGTGTGTGTGTGTGTCTCTCTCTCTCTCTCTCTCTCTCTCTCTCTCTCTCTCTGTGTGTGTGTGTGTGTGTGTGTGTGTGTGTCTCTCTCTCTCTCTCTCTCTCTCTCTCTCTCTCTCTGTGTGTGTGTGTGTGTGTGTGTGCGTGTGTGTCTCTCTCTCTCTCTCTCTCTCTCCTCTCTCTCTCCTCTCTCTCTCTCTCTCTGTGTGTGTGTGTGTGTGTGTCTCTCTGTGTGTGTGTGTCTCTCTCTGTGTGTGTGTGTGTGTGTGTGTGTGTGTGTGTGTGTGTGTGTGTGTAGCCCACATATCAAGCTGTGCAGTGAGAGTTTATGGCCTGTAGCTTTCACAGTCAGGTGGAAGCCCAACCCCTGATACATAATAGGTGCCATTGAAGCCCTTTATCACTTTGATGTGTCCCTTTTGAATCCCCGGGGGTTTCAGCATCAGGTCACACACTCGGGGCCCTCGTGCACAAAGGTCTTTTCATCCCTGTTAATCCGATGATTATCAGTTAAGAGAGCAGATTCTCAATATTAGGAAATGTCCAGGACATGTGACAGAAGTGACGCTGGCTGAAACAGAGCCACTTGAGCACTTATGAGTGAGCGTGCACAGACGTTTAGCCTTGAACTGTAAATAGGAAGCCAGCAAGGAGAGTTAGTGCACATTGAGTTTGTTGATTCAGCTTTAAAAATGTAGTTACCAAAAGTGATTTAGCCTGGATTACTTTCTGTTACTTATGGATTACGTCAATATAAAATACAAAGCGGAAAGCACAAGAAATGTAAGACTCCTTTTTGTGTTTAAATTAGTATGTAGTTTCTCTACTGTGATTTGTCTCCATGCTTTAATGTTCAAAAAGCTCTTTGTTTTGTGCTGCAGCACCTCTTTTCACCCTCTGTCTGAAACCAGAGCCCAGTCTGCTCTGATTGGTTAGCTGTCCGATCTGGCCTGTTGTGATTGGTCAACCGTTTAGAGATGTCCCGCCCCTTATCACGTTCTATGTGTTGAAGCCAAGCGGCAAACTCTGGGGAAGAGCCGGGAGGCCAATAAGGAAGTGCCTCAAACTGCAGTTCATCTAGTGGCCAGTAGGAGCAGTCTGCAGAAGGGAGCAATTTCCATAGACCCCCATGTTAACATGCCCAACTTTACTGCATAAATAAACATGTTTACATCGTGGTTCAAAAAACCATATTCTCTGTATAGTTAGATTCCCCCTTCATGACTGCTGTGTGGGGGGTGCATTATTTTATAACACAACCCTTTAGTTATATTAGGTCTTAAAGTGTTTGCATAAATTAGGGCGTGGTCACCTTGAGTGACAGGTCTCTGAAGTGGTTGCTACTTCTAGCTTGCTGTCTCTCTGCTAGTAGCTCCGTTAGCTCAGTAAGCTCCAGGATGCTACAGGGGCTCAACTGCTCGGCTGATCCCGGGAACACAACTTGAACCCGGACGTGTTTGTTGTGTTGGTGCCTGGTGGAGTATTCTTCATTTAAATATCGGACTTATCTTATGGCTTTTGGAGGTTCTGCCTCGGTTCCGCCTCTTTGCCCTTATTTGGATCAGGCTGGAGAAGGCGGGAGTTAGACTCTGACGTCACTGTCGAGCCGTTAGTGGCCTGACTCCGCCTACTTTAGGCTTCTCGGCAGCTCTGCAGAATCCTATGGGTGACGTCACGGACACTACGTCCATTTATATATACAGTCTATGGTTGGAGCGCTAGCCAAAAGAATTGCGGGTGTTACATAGTGATGTCAATATGGGTAATGCACTCACGTGGAAGTTGTAGTACCACCATTTAGCCACTATGAACATTTGCTTCTCTGTCTGGGTTGGTATTTCCCAATGCCTGCACTTAACGTAACGAAACGAGAGAAACTAATAGCTAGCATTTCCAGCTGGAAACAAAACAAAATGTCCTTCTCTCGGTTTTTTGTTCCTCACAGGGGAGTAGGCGGCACATTAGCAACATCCGCTAAGCTTGGCTGAATTCTGTCTGTGGGCATAACTTTGTGGTTAATGGTGAGCTAACCAGGTGTGACCTTGCTTTTGGTAATTGGGGCTTTGCTGAGAGGCCGAGTAACAACAGGAAGAGAAGTGACAGCTCCCACTGCTACCACCAAAGAGAAGGAGCGGAAACATATTAAAGTGAAGGCCGGGACGTCTTGCAGCGGGACACAATACAAATGACACACATTATGCCTTTATTACATATTGAGCATCCTCTGGAGTAAAATAAAGTCCAGCTAGGAGGTCAAAGTGTGTGTTGACCAAGGTGTTTTGCCAGAGGATGTTTTGTGAAACCTTCTGAAACACAGCGCTGTGACTGTAGCGGCTGTTATGTAGGCCAGCATCACCCTGAAGTGAGGTACATGGAAATAACATTACATAAATCAGGGACTGACCTCACCTCTGTTCCTCTTGTTCTAATTGAAGTAAGGACACTGAGTACACATGCTGTAAGTGTGTGTGAGGCCATTAATGATGTGTGTGTTACGTAAGGCTGTGCTGCTGAAGCTGCTGGAGACAAGGCCTGACCTGAGATCTGTCCTTGATGAGCAGATGGTAACACGCATACACACATCACACAAATCAGATGATGTTCACTGCATTTGAGATGAGGTCGATAATATAACTGCAAGAAATCACAGTTTTACACTTTAAAGGGTGCTTGAGTTTTTTCTTTCCCTTTCCTGTAGTGCAGTGTTTCTCAAACTTTTTCATACCAAGGACCACTTAACCAATAAAAAAACACTCGAGGAACCACCTAACTTCAAAATTATCTAAAATCACATCGTTTTTCTAGAACGGATTATAAATCGCCTGAATGTGGTACAAACAAGTGGCAACATGTGTGATGAAGGTGTTGCGCGGGGCTATATCATGCAATTGAAAGTGAAACTTAAGCTCGCTCCATTGCGGAGATATTCCCGCGAGAGTGCGGAAAACTCTAATTAATTAATTAATTTCAAATGTGAAATGTTACCAATATACTCACGGACCACTAGGGGGCGCTCACGGGCCACCAGTGGTCCGCGGACCACACTTTGAGAAGCACTGCTGTCGTGTGTTATATCCCAGCCCCCCCTGTGTGACATCACTATGTAACACTCGCGCCTCTATTGGCTAGAGCTCTAACACACACATGTTATACTATCAGATATGGTCAAATTCAGCTTGAAAATATTCAATAAAAAGCTGAACAATTGAAAGGAAATGTATCAAAATAGCAAATTAACTATATCCAATTATAGCAGCATAATATTTACTGAAGTCAAATTACCGTTCTGAAATAAGAAAAATGCGGATGTAGAGATTGCCCCAGCCTACAAATCCTTAAGTTACATACTTTGTTTGGCACTAATCCTCAATATGATCATATTTTGAATCATATCGCAATTTAAATATCAGTAAAAAAAAATCACAATTCGATTTTCATCCTAGATTGAATCCGTCCTGAACATGTGTCCAGATGCTCCTGGTGCAAACTGTGTTATTATTCTCTATGTGTGCAGATGAGAGGGGATTCAACAGGGTCTACTTGACAACAATCCGAAATAGACGGGAAATAAAGACGGATAGAGCAATGAAAGAAACAGGAAATGAACGCAGCAAGGGACAGGATTAGTGATAGATAGAGGTGTGTGTGTGTGTGTGTGTGTGTGTGTGTGTGTGTGTGTGTGTGTGTGTGTCACAGTGACCCTGACCAGGAAGAAAAAAAAATGGAAAATGAGAAATGTCCAACGAGGCGTTCTGGGGCAGCAGACAGGTATTTTCTGTGTTAGAGTTTTACTCGCTACAGGGTGTACTTTGAGGGTTTGTGACTCTCCAGACCATGTGTGTGTGTGTGTGTGTGTGTGTGTGTGTGTGTGTGCGTGTGTGTGTGTGTGCCTTCTGGCGGAGGTTAGCGAGGCAATAGTGGAGCATGGGGTTCAGCAGACGGTCACAGGCTCACAGGGTCATGAAATGCCAGCTTTGGTTCAGCAGAGATTTGGGCTTTGGTTTGTGAGATGGAGACGGAGGCTGCCCTCTACTGCACTTCCAATCAGATGTGTTTAAGTTTATTTCTACAGCCCAATATCACAAAACAAGTTTGTCTCAGTGGGCTTTACAGATTTAAAAACATAGAAGAGAATGCGTATTAGAGAAAATACCTGATAAAACTTGAAGTACAGAAAATAGATCAAAATAAAACGAGACAATGCAACCAGCTCTAACTATAGGTTTTATTAAAAGGTCTTCAACACAAGTCCTTCCTAAATGTTGGACACTGTCTTCCATTGATGCAAAAATGTAAATGTAATCCTGCTAGTAATCCCCAATTGTATAAATCGAACAGTAATCTGATGTTTGTTTTACAGACATGTAATCTGGTATGATGGTGTAACATCACAGTGACCGTGGGTGGTGGGCTACAAAAGCAAAGAGCAGAGACCCTGGATCCTTAAATCCCATCTAATCCTTTACTTGGTGAAGTCACTCGTTAGTATTTAACACTACATGTAGCTTTTGTAGGACACAGTGACTGCAGAGTAGTCTCACATTAAATAAATAAAGCTGCGATGTAAAGGGTTAACAGGCTTTCAACTTATTTGATGTCCGTGTGTTTCTTTGAACCCGCAGTGATCGAAGGGAATCATTTCACCAACAGAGAGCGACACAGACATGAGAGGGCTTAGGATGAGAACCACACAGCGACTTCTGTTAGAAAGGAACCGACCTGTCTCCTCTCTCCAGTGGCGGCGCCAGAGTATTTGTGTTGGGTAGTCTCTGGTAGGGCTAACCCATACCGTGGTGGGGCTCCAGTCACTATTCACAATGTAATTACATACCCGCTATATCGCCCCCCTTCAGTGAAACGCCACGTGTGAGGTTTAGATTATTTCCCTGTCTCAATCAAAATGGAACGGTATGAAACGGCACATTCGTCTTGTAGTAAATGAAAAGGGATCCCTGTGAACGTGACGTATGATAGTACACGTGGAAGATCCAATGGGGATACTGAATGGCGGTTCCGATTGATCTCAATCAGTAAGGCATGACTTATCATGTATACAAGTAATGTAACCTGATTACGTTACTTCTGCATTAAGTCAACATCAAATGCAATACAGGAGAATGTAAATATCAATAAGATGTTTTTTACTTAAGTGTATTATGTAAGACAACAGAACCATGCAACCCAACATATTTAGGATCAGATCAGATTGTATTTATAGGAAAACCTGCCTTTCATGAACGACCCACCGTTGCTCTGATTGGCTATAGGTCTATTCAAATTGCATTCGGAGGCATTTTGATCTAACCGCGGCCGCGCTGATATTACAGAATACCAGAGAATTTCCACACCTTTAGTGAATAAAACTCCCCCACTACTTAGACTATTCCTTGCACCCCTCTTCTAGCATAACCCCGAATGGTCCATATTGCATCAGTAACGTGCACTTGTTGTAACAGCAGGATCAGTTTGTGTGTTGTGGACACGACCCGTATATTTTCGCAATCCGTGTTCTCCACATTTAGCATTTTGCTTATTATTAAATTGATTTACTTTAACATCACTTTTCATGGTGGGGCTAAGCCATTTCTTGGTGTGGCTGTAGCCTACCCCAGCCATACCCTGGCGCCGCCACTGCCTCTCTCACACACTGTTCAAGTGTCTGCTTTCACTCGAGCTCCCATGCAACAGTTCACAGAAACCAATCAATTATTCTCAGAAATGTGGACCCCAGAGCGGGGACTCTTAATCCTCTCAGCCTGAGACCCAAATTGAGGACATTTAGACATCTTGAAACCTCAGGTTCATTAGGACATGTCAGGTTCATTAGGACATGTCAGGTTCATTAGGACATATTAGTGCTCCTGACAAGACAAGAGTAGAACAAAAACGTACCTAACACTCAAACAAAATGAATTCACAAACCCAGACTACATGCAGGGCTGGGAGGGTTACTCTAAATATGTACTGTGTTACAATTAAACAAATGTAATCAGTGACTTAATCATGTTATGTAAGACAACAGAACCAAGCAACCTTAGAAAAGAAGAAACCAACTTATTTAGGATCAGAACAGATTGTATTTATAGGAACACCTGCCTTTCATGAAGCATATTCAGACGACACACCAACACTGAAACACGTGATAGTGTCACAACGTTACAAGATACAGGAACGATACTGTGCAGTTAGGATCAAAAAACAAAGGTTAAGTACGAAGATGTTATAACTATGCAACCATGCAAGATTCAGTCAAGAAACTAAGTGTTGTTTAACAAGGTATGCTAATTGTATGTTAGACAACAGGACAATGTGACCGTAGAAAATAAGAAAGATATTTAGTATAAGAAATGATAGTAAAACCTGCCTTTCATGAAGCATATTCAGCCGATGCACCAACACTGAAACACATGAGCACACACTACAGTTTAAAAAAGCAGAAAGAAAATCTGAGCTGACAGAAAATGCTCCGTTTTAGTTTAACACACACAGTTCAACTCACACACACTATTTTATGAACGTATAGGTTCACCTGCTGAATTAAAAACAGAACAAATGAAGCAAAGAAAGTGAAAACCATAAAGCAGATCCAGGCAGTAGACGTATAGATTCACACGTAAAGTATTATCCTACAGAACAGAACAGCTGACGGAGAAGAGAGAACATCTGATCCTTTACAACACCATATGATATTTTTAGGTTTTTAGGAACACTGTAATCCTGCTGGGATTATTAGAAATGTAATAGGGTTAGATTCCGTCTTTGTTTAATGTAACTGTAAGAGAATAGAGTTTCCTTTTTTCTGTATCCTCTTACATGTAATCCATGACTCCCTAAGCCTGTCTACATGCACATGAACACCTGCTGCTCCTGCCCACACATACTTTACAAACACACCATGTTCTTGGCACCGTGTGAGCTTCATGTGAGTCTGTTTCGTCTGAAACCTTTGTTTATTTATAGCTCTCTCTTTTGTCCTTCCTGGAGGTCTGACTCAGAAAGACGCTTTTACATTTAATCTGTTTCAATATCTCAAGATCAAACAACAACAGGGTTTGACGCAGCTGGAGAATGAGCAGGGAGGAGAGGGTTACTTTCAAAATGTGATTCTTTACAATGACTAGTTACAAAGATGTAATCAGTAACTTTATCTGAGTATCACAATATAAAAGTAATGTAACCTGATTACTTTCTGTTACTTTAGGATTCCCTTTAAATCAAATGCAATGCATGTTGTGCAAATCGATACGATTTTTTTCACTTATGGGTATTCAGTGGCGGACTGGCCATCGGGACGTTCGGGACAAATCCCGATGGGCCGGTACTGAAGTTGGCCGGTCGGATAAGTCACTAGCAGTAGCACCCCCCGTCCCCGTCCCCCCCGTCGACAATTTACTAGCGGTATTTACTTGCGGTACCGAGGTGGGCCGGCGAGTCGAGAGTCCCGGGCTGATTTTCTGCCCCTGTGTATCTCTGTAAGACAACAGGACAATGTGACCTTAGAAACTAAGATATTTAGGATAAGAAATGTGGTATATTAAATGATAAAATCTCTTTCGACTCCACTTCGAGCGATAGAATTACTAACAAGGCACTTATATACTAATAAAGGACTGGCTTATCTATAGCCAGTTGAGTAGCACTTGAAATGTTTGGCTCTATGAAACCTGATTTGATTCTGTTTTCTTCAAGCTTGTGTCTTCCTGGTCGTATGTACTTATTGTAAGTCGCTTTGGATAAAAGCGTCAGCTAACTGCAATGTAATAATGTAATGTAATGATAAGCTTGGCATCTTAAATGCTGTTGTAGTTCAACACGTGAATTCAAAGCAAACACAGCATGTTTATTGACTAAATCAGGTGTCCACCTACTGCCAAACAGATCATCAGGCAGTATGTCTACCTATAATAGAGGTCGATCTTTATTTTAACACGTACTCTAAGGTTGTTACCCTGCTAGAAATCCAACAGTAATCTGATTACATCTTTCTGTATGTAACTGTAAGGGAATACTGTCCCCTTTACATGTAAACAATTACTCCCCAAACCTGTCTATGAGTTCGAATTAAATTCAGGTTTGTAATATAAAGACGGGAAACGTGTGGCGCAGTGGACTAGTGCGTTGGTGTTGGGATCAGGGGGTCACAGGTTCAAACCCCACTGCATGTCGTTGTGTCCCTGAGACCCCAAATTGCTCCTGTGTGGATTGCCCACAGTATTGAGCATGTAAGTCGCTCTGGATAAAAGCGTCTAACATGTGACATGTAATGTAATGAAGGGTGATCCTCTGCAACATGAACAGATCACTTTATGGTAACCACAAGAAAATAAGGTTTTTGCAGGAGAAAAACTCATGAATAGAATACAATATGTATACATTAAGAAACAGCAGTACGGCTAGCTGCTTTACGAATAGAGCTCACACAAAGGGAAACACAATACATTGACTACAACCCATAGACTGTACACTTTATCATACAATACGAAGGCAGCGTACTGGATGACTACAATCGATGTGCTCATGTTTATAGCAAGTTTAAGGATGTACCTAATGTCATTTTTTAAGATATTATTGTTTTGAATTAAGCTTCAGATGTCGGTCGTCACATCTTATAAAATCATCCGTTTGTATTAAGTGATTCACCAGATTAAATAAGTGGTATCAGATTTTAACTACACGTCCATCATAGTCGAAATAGTGTTCAAATAACATCAAGGTGATATCTGTAGAATGAATCTTTAATTTGTGTCTCAAGTTATGTGTGTAAGAAGTTGGAGAGGCAGTCTGTAAGCAAAACTTAACAAGAGCAGGATTTAAGAGGCGTATAATTAACACGATAAGAATATTTAAGTATTTCAAAATACAAAAAACAAACCAAGAAGAACAAAAAATTAAATAATATTAAATAAAAAAGAAATAAAATAAATTAAAACAATACATCCTCTCCCTTCCCAGGTCAATTAACACAGGACTGAATAAAACCAGGGGTCCCTCAGGGAGCTGAGTCAAGCTCTGGTGAGTTTCTGTCGGAGTTGCAGGAAGAAAACCAGTCTTCAGCAGTTTTAAAAATACACACAAGTCATGTTTCATCACATGTTTCACCCCGGGAGGAAATGAGCGACCAGAGAATAAATATGCTTATTGAAGAAATAAATGTCAAGCGCGAGATATGACCGTGTGGTGGAGGTTATGATGCTCCGAGAACAACTCGATCCATTCAGGACGAGCTGCGGGGTTTCTCTGGAGCTCTCCCACAGCTGAGCGTTTTCTTTCTCCACCTGTCAGCCTGCTCTCTTTGTCCGGCCTTTCCTTTGTGAGACGAGCGATTCAGACCCGGAGAGATCATCTGTCCCGCTGCCGAGCCAGTGTTGGGAGAGTAATGAAAAATTCACAATCGCAAAAAAGATCCTTTGCTGTATCGGTTTACCCTGTTCTCAGGGAAAGGGAGGCTAATTTCGTTTTTTGTGCAAAGCTACTTGCAAATGAATTAGTTCTCTCTCTCACCGTCACACCGTCACACAAACACACACACACACACACACACACACACACACACACACACACACTCTTTGTGACATTTTGCCAGGACAAGACCTCATTAGCACAAATGCTAAAACAAGTGCTAACCAGATTACAGGCATTGTATTACATTTCGACATGACTGTAAAAGGCTTTTTCAACCACAGTCTCACACCTATCACCTCCATCAGGGGCTTCAGTGGTACATCCTGGTACTTGGTAAGATATCGACCAAAGTAGTATTACAGTAAAACTTCTCCAGCTCTTCTTCTTCTTCTTCTTCTTCTTCTTCTTCTTCTTCTTCTTCTTCTTCTTCTTCTTCTTCTTCTTCTTCTTCTTCTTCTTCTTCTTCTTCTTCTTCTTCTTCTTCTTCTTCTTCTTCTTCTTCTTCTTCTTCTTCTTCTTCTTCTTCTTCTTCTTCTTCTTCTTCTTCTTCTTCTTCTTCTTCTTCTTCTGAAAATATTGCAAGTCTTTGTCACATAGAAAAAGACAGTCGCCATGTAACCATATACGTCATTGAACTGGGGAAGGAAAGCCAAACAGCCACAGGACAAACATGCAAAAAGATTATGTTATATATTATTATTACTTATAACGTCTTTTGGTGCTCACTAAGGAATCACATGTCTCTCTGTAGCTTCACCAATCAACTTTCCTATTCACTAGGAGAACGAAGAATGTTGATTTACGTTTCTTTGTGTTTCCGCAGCATCCTGTTCGCAGACATCGAGGGTTTCACCAGCCTGGCGTCGCAGTGCACGGCGCAGGAGCTCGTGATGACGCTCAACGAACTGTTCGCCCGATTTGACAAACTGGCAGCGGTAAGAATATACATTGACCCTTATTTCATCGACATAATGGTTCGTCTTTGAGAGTATTCGCCAATTACTCCGATGCAAATATCAAAGATACTTCTGAAGAAAAGCAGAATTAATTTCCAGATTGATGGGACAGAAAATATAGAAATATAATTGATCACATCGCAACCGATTTAGCCGATTCCTTTTCTCTTGTATTCATATTGAGGTAATCCAAAAGTAACAGAACTTTTAACAGAGCTTTTAAGGAGAGGAGCTGCTTCTCAAATCTGACCCGCAGCTTCATAGATGCTGCGTTCATGAATATTGATTTTATTTTACTTCATGTAGAAGCGTCATTATTTTCCAGCTAGTATTCAATGTCTGTCATTTGTTTTTGAAAGGTGAATTAATGTGCGAATCAATATTCAGGAGTGAAACAGGGCCAATGTCATGCCAGATGTAACACGCACACACACACACACAATCACGCACACACACACACACACACACACACACACACACACACACACACACACACACACACACACACACACACACACACACACACACACACACACAGTGCTCTTTACAGAGTGGGTCTTTTGTGTTTTCCCAGAGCAATGTGCTAGAGAGACACTCAGGTGGTTATCATGAGACAGTGTTCCAATAAACCCCCCCCCACACACACACACATGCGCACACACACACACGCCGACGCCGCTGTGAGGTCTTTAAGCTCTAAGGCTAATTTGTGAAATCACTGCTAAGATACAACTCTTGTAGAAATTCTGCTTTCCATGTATTTGTGTTTTATTGTTAGGTGCAAATATGTAATCACGATTAACCCCACATGCAGTTATTTAATTGTCTTTAATTAAATACCTGTATTTGTTTCATTTTGATCCCTTATTTGTTTATCTGAAAAGTACAAAAAGACATATATCATAGCGTTATATTATATTCTGTATATCCCTCCTAAAACCATCACAAATAAAATAAAAAACATAATAACAAAACAATTGTAGTTATTGAGAACAAATATTAAAATAAAAGCTATATATTTAGCTATAGTTGTAATGCTGTGATTTAGTATCAATCAAGCCAAATCTGTCAGTTAAATGATAGTAATACTACTAACAATAATAATACATTTTATTCAGAGAGTGCTTTTCAAGTTAGTTAAAAATGTAGTATAAAAATATATTTGTCTCTCCGCCTCCTCCTACAACAGCAAGTATTAAAGGATGGATGAACGATGTGTAATATATTCAATATGAAACTGAGTCATTATGTAAACCTCACCTGTAGTGAAGAGGCGCATTCACACTGCAGTACTTTTCCCACAAAGGTTCATGAGAACTTAGTTCATGAGAACTCTTTTGTCGCGTTCACACCAAAAAGAGCCGGTACTAAAAGTAGTTCATGTGAAGCTTTTTACCCGCTCGAAAGTCCCTGCTAGAGAGCAGGGACTTTCGAGCGGCTCTTTTGTGAGAAAAGAGCTATATTTCTGATTGGCTGGGCGGATTGCAAACCACGCCCCGTGAAACTCCCAAAAAGTTTTGTGAAGCCACCATTTTATTATCCTCGCATTAGCATTATTAGCATTAGCATTAGCCCAGCGCAGAAACGCAGAGAGACTAACTTATGGCAACACAAAATAAAACATGGGAGCGGTGGAGATGAGGAGGTGTCGGCGTTCTGGCGATTTACTCTGAAGGCTTCAGTAGAAGCTGCTGGGAGTCCCAGCAGCTTCTACTGAAGCCTTCCCCAACTCCGGGGACTTCCGGCCGGGGACTCCGGGCGGCAGTATACGCCGTGAAGTGGTTTGCGGCCTGCCAGTAAACCCAAAGCAGCAGCAGAAGAAGTGACGTCAGCGGCTTCATTTGCCTAATCCTCCCCCAGGGACTTATTCCGGTGTGAACGCGATCTGTACTTAGTTCATGAGAACTAAAGAGTTCCCATGAACTAAGTTCTGATGAACCTTTGTGGGAAAAGTACTGCGGTGTGAATGCGCCTCATAAATCAAGTCAAAGTCAACTTTATTGTCAATCTTCCAGTTTGTGTGTACAGACAGAGAGATCGAAATACAGTTTCCCACAATCCCAAATACAAATATATATAAACATATGTATACAAATATATATAAACATATGTATACAAATATATATAAACACATGTATACAATGTACATACCTATTTATACATAATCAACAGACACATTTGTACATGTACACACATTAAGACATAAATAAAAGCACAACAATCAATATACAAAACAACAGTCACTTCAATACCTTTGGGAAATGAGCATTAGTGCACGATAAGTGGTTGTTCTTATCACCTGGTCCTCTGTCTCCCCTCAGGAGAACCACTGTCTGCGGATAAAGATCCTGGGCGATTGTTATTACTGCGTCTCCGGGCTCCCAGAGGCGCGAGCCGACCACGCCAGCTGCTGCGTGGAGATGGGGATGGACATGATCGAGGCCATCTCGTAAGTCACCCGGGGTTAAAGGGGCACTGCAATTAAAACGCCTAATTAGGTCAAATGGTGGTTTATTTATACAGCACCTTTCAACACAAGGCAATTCAAAGTGCTTTACAAAAATGAAAGACATTACGAGCATTAAGAAACATAAAATGGCATTTAAAAACACATTTAAAAGCAAAGATAATAAAACATGAATAACAAAGGTACATGAATTAAAGGTACAGTGCAGCGTGAGATGTGAATAGCTCAATTAAAAGCAGCGGCAATTAGAAAAGTCTTCAGCCTGGATTTAAAAGTAGTCAGAGTTGCAGCGGACCTGCAGGTTTCTGGTAGTTGGTTCGGATGTTCGGAGCATAATAACTGAACGCTGCTTCTCCATAGTAATGGTAAATGGACTGTACTTATATAGCGCTTTATCCAGTCTTTAAGACCCCTCAAAGGCCTTTACATACTACATGTCGTTCACCCATTCACACCCATTCATACAGAGCAGTGTATGTTAGGACATGCACTAACATGCATACACATTCACGCACCGTTGGCCATGCCATCGGGAGCAACTCGGGGTTAAGTATCTTGCTCAAGGATACATCGACATGTTGACTGCACGGGCTGGGATCGAACCCACAACCTTCTGGTTGAAAGACGACCGCACTCCCTCGCAGCCACAATCTTAATGTAAGATCTTGTCTTGAATCTGCTCCATTATATAGACTTCTTGCACTATTTAGTACTTTTGTATTTGATTGGATATGTTGCATTGTTGGAGGAGCTCCACTACCCGCTACTCATTCATCCATTGTCTCTGATGTGTCTCCTCAGGCTGGTACGTGAGGTCACCGGGGTGAACGTGAACATGCGAGTGGGCATCCACAGCGGCAGAGTGCATTGTGGGGTGCTGGGACTCAGGAAGTGGCAGTTTGACGTCTGGTCCAATGACGTCACGTTAGCCAATCACATGGAGGCCGGGGGCCAAGCTGGGTATGAGTGTGCAACTTTAAAATGACTACACACCTGTGGAAACCTGTACATTTACAGATGTGTTTATGTGTCTTTATTTCAGACGAATCCATATCACCAAGTCCACTTTGAATTATCTGAATGGAGACTACGATGTGGAGGAAGGATCAGGGGGAGACAGGAACGCCTACCTGAAGAAGAACAACATAGAAACCTTCCTCATTGTGGGATGCAGTCAGAAAAGGGTACGCTACTCAATATTGTCTGAAATTTAACATTTTGATTAATTTGTGTTCTTTTTATACAAACCATTCAATGATTTGTAATGACTTGGTTTGTCATTTGAGTCAATAGGCGCTTTCACACCGGAGTACTTTTCCCCGTACTTTTCCCTTTTAGTTCCGATAGTTCCTGGGATTTTGCGTTCACACCAAAAAGAAAACTTAGTCCATGAGATTTCCCCCCCTGTTCAGTCCCTGCTAGAGAGGTGGAACTATCCTGGGGAGAAAGAAGTTCCTGATTGGCTGGACGAATTGCAAACCACGCCCGTAAAATTGTGAACAGACCAGTGGTCGTAGCCAGGAATGATTGTGTGGGTGGGCCTGGAGAAATGTTGGTGTGCCAGGGGGAGACCTATAGATCTACTTCCGACCCATGGGACCTTATTTCTGAAAAAGTATGTATTGAAGTCAATGGAGAGAAAAAGATTATCTTTCGATCCAGTTTGAATTATTGTGCCATGAATTACACATATGATGTTTGTCAATCTTAAAAAATCATTTCCATGTCAAAAAAAGGTCAGTTTGTCGTAAAACTGTTGAAATATAAGACTATGAAAAATACCCAACTAGAAAGACTACAAATCCCAGAGTCCCAGCCCCGCATGCTGGCTCTTAGGAACCGACTAACTCCCCTTGTGTGTGTGCAGCTCTCAGCGTGCCCAGACTTGGAGTGATTTTCACCTCCTTTAATACTTTCCGCCTCGTTCTGAGAGAAAGAAGTGAGATGTTCCAACGTGACGGCCGTCTGGGTGTGTGGTGCCAGATGGGAGTTGTAGTTCATTGAGCGGTTTCACACAACAAAAGTGTTACTTCACAGTTTTACGACACTTTTTGATTTTTTTAACTTGCAAAATTATCTTTTAAATTGACAAACATCATATGTGTAATTCGTGGCACAATTCAAACGGGATCGAAAGATAATCTTTCTCTCTCCATTGACTTCAATACATACTTTTTCAGAAATAAGGTCCCATGGAGCTCCCCGGAAAGGGAGGGACTTCGCCACTCTATAAAGCGTGGGGTCTGAGCTGAAACTTCATTAATGATTTTATTTATTTTTTAATGCACTAATTAAACATAAGCATAAACTAGCAGTGAAAACAAAAACATACTGTCGGCACGGCGGCCTCAGAATGTGTAAAACTGACTTCCACATGACCGGCTCGACGGCCACAGATTGATTATCCTTGACAGTCGCACAGTGGGCACACACTGAGAGTGTTTTCATATTCAGCACATGTGTACACGCTTCACTGCAGACCGCAAGAAGAAATAAGACTTTCATTCACTCACGGTATAACTTACTTTACTTACTAATTTACTCACGGTAAAAAAATGCACTCCCTATTCCATTGTCATGAAGGTGGAATGTAACTATATCCAGAATAACTTTGATTGCATCCAGGGCTAGAAACATGTTTATCTCTGCTGTCAAGTTGGGCATTTTAACATGGGGGTCTATGGGAATGGCTCCTTTCTGCATTCATCCCCTGTCGGCCACTAGAGGAACTGCAGTTTGTGGCACTTCCTTCTGGGCTTCTGCCCCAGAGTTTGCCTTGTCAGGAACGTCAAAATCGACAGAAAAACCTTGATCAGTTCTGCCTTAATTTTAAGTTACGTTATCCCTTTCTTAAACATCATCACAGGTAACACTAAGACTCTATCTACACACCGCCAGTCCATGTTGCTCATATCATTGTGTATACCCTGCGCTTCTGTCCATGTGACCAGAGTTAGTCCCTCGCTCTTGTTTATGACTCTTATCAGCTGTCTGTCCTGCAGCAGTATCACAAGCTGCGACTATAGATAGCGCGTCATGTGAAGTGAAATCTTCCTCTCTTCCTCTGAGACAGAGGGGGGGATTGTCCAGTCTGATCTTTCCATTTGGTTTTAGTTCTTTCTTTGGTAGCAAAAGCACATCCTAGAGCGAGTGTGTGATTTTAATGATAGGAAGCATCACAAGCAGAACATGATTGAGTTTAAATATTTGAACATGATCGGTACTGATTGTTCGCACACATTTGATTATTTGGCTAAATAAAGTGAAGCAAACGATCAACCGATCAAATAAAAAAATTGATATTAATATGCAACTTAGCATCATGATTTGCACATGATTCAACACTACAGTTTGTCTTAAGGATCAGCTGTTTCCATGCAAACAGAAGAGC